>CATQJA010001189.1:0-116346 GCA_958295435.1 Mesorhabditis spiculigera | reverse complement strand
ATTGAGGAGGGCCAGCAGGGAGAGGGCTCTCAGACCATTGAGGAGAGAAGGAGATACCTTTGAGGAGAGCTAGCAGAGACCATTGAGGAGGGCGAGGCAGAGATCATTGAGGAGGACTTGCAGTGACCATTTGGGAGGCTAGAAGAGACCATTGAAGAGTGATAACAGATCCCATTGGCGATAAAAACGTGATTCAGAATCCAAGAAAATTTGCATAAGTCTTCGAAGGAGCTCCAGTGCCGAATCCCCATCATTTCTACTTTTTCTCTAGACTCTAAGGTTCGTCGAGATTTTATCCAAAATTTTGACATTTCCTTTGCAGATCTCAATGATGATTTTCCGTCTGTTCTTACTGCTCAGCGCCGGGGTATTGCTGTTGACTGGAGGGGATCAAGGCGAGGATTTCGATTTTTTCACTTCGATTCTTCGGATCTTCTGGACTACTGTAACTGGGTCACTTTTTAGGCAGCTGCCATGCCGGTGACATCCCATGCGAGGGGAAGGGCGGCCAGCTGGTGTGTTTGAGCGGTGCCAGCGCCCAGAAGGACACCAAGACGTGCGTGGCGGCAGGTACAGTAGCTGGGCGCAGAATAGAATCACGCGCTGGTTGGGATGGGCAGGCTAGCGGAGACCAGTGAGGAATCGAATTTTCAGATTGCGCGAGTGGCCAAGTGCCGATCAGCTTGAATGGGATTGATACTTGTGTCCCTGTTGATCTACTCGGCAACATTGAAGGAAATCACGCGACACCCGTCGTTTGGAGATTTGCGAGTGGGTCTCGTAGCGACAATAGCATAGACCTATACATTTAGATTGCTCGATCATGAACATCAACTGCGGCAAGAGGGGGCTGGAAGTGTGTGTGTCGAACACGAAGTTGCATGGATACGACGGTCAAACGCAGAGCTGTATATGGAAGAAAAGTGAGAGAGAGAGAGAGAGAGAGAGAGAGAGAGAGCAAACGCCTTTTTAGAATGCACCGACAAGCCCGGCCATCACCCGTGCAAAGCGATCAACACCAGCCATCCGGACATCTGCACGCCGTACACGACGATCAAATCGATCCGAGACGACGGACTGTGTACATTGTATTCAAAGGCCGAGCAGCAGGCATGGGAGCAAGAGGGGAAAAAGAAGAATGGAACCACGGAAAAAGGTTGGATCTTCAGAATCTCTCTCTCTCTATCTCTCTACTCTCTCTCTCTCTCTCTCTCTCTCTCTCTCTCTCCTTCTCTCTCTATTTCTCGCGCTCTCGCTCTCCCTACTGTCCTCTTTTTAGCTCTCCCGACCGAAGACAAAGGCCACATCCTCCTCATCATCATCATCGTCGTGTGCGGCTTGGTCGGCTGTTTGGTGCTGATCATCGTCGTCACACGTATGGGCGAATATTGTCGAGAAACTGAAACGATTTAGTCATCTACTGCATGACGCACCGAAGCAAGAAGAAGAAGAACAAGTCGACCTCGTCGAAAAAGCCGGACAAGAAGTCAGCCAAAAAGTCTACGAAGTCGTCCAAGTCGTCCAAGTCAAGTCACACAGGAAGTAGGCAATCTTTCCTGGGGGTTTAAAGGGGTTGTGAAGGCAAGAATCGATGGATTTCGGATCTTAAAGGAAGCTGGACTTTCCAAACGAATTCCTTCCAGGTGAGAATCCGAAGGTGTCGAAGAAGCCGAAGCCCCCGCCCGTCAACCCGAACGAGGCGCACGACAACATGTTCCAACAGACAAAGGTATCAACTAGCCAACTAGCAGTGACCATTAGGGACTCTCTCTAGCATTGATAACATCCCGTAAATGAATCGTTCACCTCCCATTAATGCGTCCTTTTTGCAGCAATTCCCCGAGGAAGAGGACAATGGTGGCGGCGATCCGATGATGCGCGTCTAGAGCAACGACGACTCCGAGCCGTTCAGCCATTCCCTTTTGCTCCCACCATCCATTACTGTGCAATAAATTTGGCTACAATACTGTACTATTTACACAATACAAAACACACCAAATGACTTATCGGAACTGTGCCGTCTGCCTAATAAAGAGGAGCGTAGACGAGGTTTTGGCTTTCAATTAAGAAGCCAGGCGGTTAAGCAGACAAGCGCGTCATTAAGAAGCTGGGTGCGTCAGTAAGAAGCCATAAACAGCCATATTGCCGACTCTCGCAACTAGCAGCATCGAAAAAGGTTCTTCCTACCGGAAAAATCCGGAAAATCCCCGTTTTTCTCACCGCAAAGATGGGAGGGCACGCTCGTGCTCCTTCCCCCCCTTCCCCCGCTCCTTCGCTGCCTCGTCGGTCACTCCGGCTGCTATACACCGAGGATGTGAAGAAACCTGCCCGTTCCCATCTCCGATGTCGTGTAGTGGATCAGGGCGCGATTAACGAAATATTTTTCTAGGCCAGAGAAACGGTCGTTGACGTACGCTCTCGCCCCGCAGGCTTAATCCGGGAGAGAAACCAGTAGGTAGCGCCGTAGGCTCAAAGATTCTAGCGCAACGCTGGCTCTGGGGCCGCAGACCAGAGAATGGTCCCTTGAGCCAGGCCCTTGCGCCGCTGTCTTAAAAAAGGCAAAGGAATTCATGGATCCACGACGGGGACCAGCGGAACAGGGCCGCGAAGCGACGTTTTTCCACTGGTCTTATATAGGAAGCAGAACGGGCCTCGGGCCGGCGTTTGCAGAGCGTTCGCCCGACAGTTGTCCACGGCTGTTGCGGGGGCCGTGGGTCTAGAAGCGTTCAGCAGGGTCGGGTCGTACAGCGGCCGGCGTGAGCTGCGTGCATCCGCCGGTGTTGTACAGCAGCCGGCGTGGGCGGCGGGGTAGCGGTAGAGCGCGGGATCGTATTTCTAGGGCTCCTGGGGCAGAAGCATGAGCGTGCCCTGACGTCTTTGCGGGGAGCAACAACGGGGGTTTTTCGGTCGTCCGGCAGAAAGATATTTGGTGAAAGAAAAGAATTTGGTGTATTTTGTATTGTGTAGACAGTAAAGTATCGTAGCGAAATTTATTACACGGTAACATGGATATCATTAATGGATCATGGGAACACAAGGAAAGTCGCTGAGCTGCTCGAAGTCGTCGCTGCTCGGAGTCGTCGCTGCTCGGAGTCGTCGCTGCTCTATGCGCGCATCATCGGATCGCTGCCACCATTGTCGTCTTCCTCGGGGAATTGCTGCAAAAGGCGCATTAATGGGAGGTAAACGACCCAATTATGACATGAATTTACAGTTAGAAAGAGTCCCTAATGGTCACTGCTAGTTGGCTAGTTGATACCTTTGTCTGTTGGAACATGTTGTCGTGTGCCTCGTTCGGGTAGACGGGTGGGAGCTTCGGCTTCTTCGACACCTTCGGGTTCTCACCTGGAAGGAATTCGTTTGGCAAGTCCAGCTTCCTTTAAGATCCGAAATCCACAGCCCTTCAACTTACTTCCGGTGTTACTCGACTTGGACGACTTGTTCTTCTTCTTCTTGCTGCAGCACGTCATGCAGCAGATGACTAAATAGTTACAGGTTACGCGTCAATATTCGCCTAGACGTGTGACAACGATGATCAGCACCAGACAGCCGACACAGAGAAAGCGAGAGAAATTCAGAAGGTCCAACCTTTTTCCATGGCTCCATTCTTCTTTTTCCCCTCTTGCTCCCATGCCTGCTGCTCGGCCTTTGAATACAGTGTACACAGTCCGTCGTTTCGGATCGACTTGATCGTCGTGTACGGCGTGCAGATGTCCGGATGGCTGGTGTTGATCGCTTTGCACGGGTGATGGTCGGGCTTGTCGGTGCATTCTAAAAAAAGCGTTAGCGTTCTCTCTCACACGTTCACACATTATCTCATTCGGGTTGTTTTTGCCTCACAAACCCTTTAAACGCGCCAGGAAGCTGCACCCACTTCCGTTCTGAGTAGATTTGGATGACTTGGACGACTTGCTGCACATCTTCTCCCCAATCTTCGTCGTCGAGACCGACTTGTTCGCCTTGTCGGGGGAGTTCTTCTTCGTCTTCTTCGAGGAGGTCGACTTGTTGGACTTGTTGGTGATGTCGGGGGATTCCTTGTCCATCTTCTTCGAGCAGGTCGACTTGGTGGGCGATTTGTTGTCCTTCTTCTTCGTGACGGGCGACTTGCTGGACTTGCCGGTTTTGTTGAGGATGGTGGGGATAGTGCCGACGTTGAGGCAACCTAAAAAGCGTGTTTAGGGGATGGTGACAGGAGCATGAGCTTCTACGGGAACCTACCTTTCGCGGCGGCCGGCTCAGCCGTGAGGGCATCTTCATTGGAGGCAGCTGGTGGCGGGGGCGGAACTTCGGCCTGGGTGGATTTTTCGGGGAGGCGCTCAGCATCCGGTCGGCCGGCCTCTCCTTGAATATCCCTTCTGCCCTCAACTCCGGCGTCCACAATCTCCACCATGTCGCGGCCGACACTCAACGACTCGGGGCCGGGCACCTGAACGTCGGATGAATCAAAATATTGCTCGAGAAGGACTGGCATCCGACGCTCAAAACCCGGCACAAGCAAATTCTTACCTTGTCCTTCTTCTTCGAGGAGGTCGACTTGATGGGTGATTTTTTGTCCGTATTCTTCGAGGAGGTCGACTTGTTCGACTCGTCGGACTTGTTGGTGATGGTGGAGATAGTTCCGACGTTGAGGCTAACTAAAAAGCGTATTTAGCGGATGGTGTGACAGGCGCATGAGCTTCTACGGGAACCTACTTTTCGAGGCGGCCGGCTCAGCGGAGAGAGCTTCTTGATTGGTGGCAGCGGGTGGGGCGGTCAAGAACTCGGTGGCGGCCACCTGAATGTCGGATGAACGAAACGTCATTTTCGACGAAAAAGAAAAAAATATGCGCTTTTCACTATCTAAAGCGTGGTAAAATAGCATAAAAATTTTGCACTTCGCCATAGGATCGTACGTTTTTGACGGGAGAAACATTGGGGCCCCCCGCTAACAGCACAGTACCGAGGTTTTTTGTTATCGGGGCTGGGAAAGACGGTAAATGATGTTCCAACCATTTGGTCACAGGCGCACGGCGGCCTTCGCAGCGCTTCCTCGACTTCAGACGTGGTGTTTTCGGTGTCGGAGTCGTCGGGCATCCTGTAGTACGGTCCGAAGTCAAAGTCCCGCTTCTTGTAGTACGGTTTGAAGTCGACGGCCGAAGGCACCTGAAATGAATATGAGATTAACCGTATGGCCAGGGGTTTTTGAATTTTTTAATGCCATTTTACGCCCCTTTCTATGGCAAATAGAAAGTTTCAAAAAAATATTTAAAACTTCGAAAATTCCAGATAAATAATACATACCTGCGCGAGACGGGCAACGGTCCTGGGCTTTTTCCCATAATTAGCCTTTTCGAAACGCCTGACGAGCTGCTCCTTTGTCTCCACCTGCCCTAACGTCTGCGCCATAGCCGCCGAGGCCTGAAACCTTTTGCATTATCGGGGGATACGAACATTTCCTATCAGCCACGTAAGTGCTAATCTTAGGCTTTGGCTCAGGCTTTGGCTAGGCTTAGGCTAGCCTTAAGCTCAGACTTAAGCCTAAGCTCAGGCTTAGTCTTGGCTCAAGCTTAGGCTTAGTCTAGGCTCAGGTTCAGGCTTAATCTTAGCTTAGGCTTGGGCCACGAGCAGACCGAAACCCACCAGTTCCTCGTAGCGCTCGTATGAGGCCAACGTCTCTTTCCGGGCGTCGTCCCATCGTTCTTTGGCGTCGTCGACGCGCGCCCGCAGCGTCCTCTTGACCAACTGCAAAAGAGGTTCTAAGCTTTTTTCTACTTGAGATATAGTCAACGTTTAGTGAAAACACTATGAACTAGTTACTACTAAGTCAGTAAGCATTTCTGGCCATACAGCAAAAATCGCGAAAACACCAGGATTGAATTTCTTCGATAAATCGATCAAAGCTACCTTGGCGAGGTCTTTGACGGTGGCCTTCTGGTACTGCTCCCGGGCGTTACGTTCGGCATCCCGCATTGCCATCTGGAACCATTTGGGCAGCGCGGGCACATCATGTTCAGCGGATGTGAGCGTCTGCAAAATGTCGCTGGTAAATTATAAAAAAGGTTTTTTAAAGTGCCACAATGCGAAACTTTTGACACTTTTTGTAATTTTTCATATTTTTTGATCCAAGTCAGAAAATTCCTCCTGCACCCTTCTCGCCCCCCCCCCCGTTAAGCGGAAAGAACCCCACGTCGATGGTCGATGCCGGGCACGTCGCGTACTTCCCGTTCTTCAGCCGTTCCTTGTCCTGCTCCTTCCAGTCGAGGAGCAGCGCGTCAGCCTCTTCTTTTGTCACCAGCCGCAGGTATTTGTCGGCGCAGAGAAGATGGCCAGCCTGCAAAACCACGTAAGAATCGTCGTCCGGTGCGCGGGTTGTATAATGCAAGGTAAGAGTTTACTTAACCCCCCCCCCCTCCTCACAGCCAAAAGGTGTCAGAGTTTTCGGTATTTTCGCTTATTTTGTCGGGATTTTTGCAACGCCATTTGATAGAGCGTCGAAAAATATACCAAGAGTTTTAATTTCAGTCTACAATACTGTAAAATAAAAACGTTATAGCCAAAAAAAAGTCCCGGCTGGGGGGTAAACTAAACCGTAGCCTAATGCCATACCTCCGTCGCCAGATCCGACGTTGCAGCGCTTTCCTCGGCAGAGCACTTCCCGAAATCCAGGTAGGCGGCTTCAACCCGTCTCATCAGTTCACTTTCGTTCTAAAATACGGTAATTCAGGAACAACCCTGGACAAAGGTCTGACGATGAGAAAGAGCATAGCGTCACGTACCGTCAGTTCCGAAGTTGTCATCGTTTAGGGTAATTAGGGTTGTTGGGTTAAAAGTCAGTATATGAGCCTCAGCCTAAGCGCACGGCTTATATACCGGCACTCCCATGCTAATCGCCTCATTGTCGGATTCGAATTGATTATATGCAAATTCTGATTTTATGCGGATCAGAGCGCAAAGGAGAAGGCAGTCTAGCAGAGATTGTTGAGGAAGAGGAGAGGGCAGGCTAGCAGAGATTTTTGAGGAAGAGGAGAGGGCAGGCTAGCAGAGTTGTTGAGGAAGAGGAGAGGGCAGGCTAGCAGAGATTGTTGAGGAAGAGGAGAGGGCAGGCTAGCAGAGATTGTTGAGGAAGAGGAGAGGGCAGGCTAGCAGAGATTGTTGAGGAATAGGAGAGGGCAGGCAGCAGAGATTGTTGAGGAATAGGAGAGGGCAGGCTAGCAGAGATTGTTGAAGAATAGGAGAGGGCAGGCTAGCAGAGATTGTTGAGGAAGAGGAGAGGGCAGGCTAGTAGAGATTGTTGAGGAAGAGGAGAGGGCAGGCTGGCAGAGATTGTTGAGGCAGAGGGTATGTTTCTACATCGACGTATTTGCTATGCAGATTCGTGTAAATTGTATTGTGTAGACAGTAAATATTGTAGCGCGATTTATTACACAGTAACATGGATAGCATCAATGGATGGTGGGAGCACAAGTAACGTGGCTGAACGGCTCGGAGTCGTCGCTGCTCTAGACGCGCATCATCGGATCGGCGCCGCCGTTGTCGTCTTCCTCGGGGAATTGCTGCAAAAAGGACGCATTAATGGGAGGTGAACGATTCATTTACGGGATGTTATTAATGCTAGAGAGAATCCCTAATGATGACTGCTAGTTGGCTAGTTGATACCTTTGTCTGTTGGAACATGTTGTCGTGCGCCTCGTTCGGGTTGACGGGTGGGGGCTTCGGCTTCTTCGACACCTTCGGATTCTCACCTGGAAGGAATTCGGTTGGGGAGACAGACTTCCAGGCTCCTTTAAGATCCGAAATCTATCACAACCCCTTTAAAACTGCCACGAAGCTCCACCTACTTCCGGTGTGACTTGATTTGGACGACTTGGACGATTTGGAAGACTTTCGGGATGCCTTGTTGTCCGGCTTCTTCGAGGAGGTCGACTTGTTCTTCTTCTTCTTGCTGCAGCACGTCATGCAGCAGATGACTAAATAGTTTCAGTTTCTCGACAATATTCGCCCATACGTGTGACAACGATGATCAGCACCAAACAGCCGACCAAGCCGCACACGACGATGATGATGATGAGGAGGATGTGGCCTTTGTCTTCGGTCGGGAGAGCTAAAAAGAGGACAGTAGGGAGAGCGAGAGCGCGAGAAATAGAGAGAGAAGGAGAGAGAGAGAGAGATAGAGAGAGAGATAGAGAGATAGAGAGAGAGATTCTGAAGATCCAACCTTTTTCCGTGGTTCCATTCTTCTTTTTCCCCTCTTGCTCCCATGCCTGCTGCTCGGCCTTTGAATACAATGTACACAGTCCGTCGTCTCGGATCGACTTGATCGTCGTGTACGGCGTGCAGATGTCCGGATGGCTGGTGTTGATCGCTTTGCACGGGTGATGGCCGGGCTTGTCGGTGCATTCTAAAAAAAGCGTTTGCTCTCTCTCTCTCGTCTCTCTCTCTCTCGCTTTTCTTCCATATACAGCTCTGCTACGCCTGCTGACTCTACGACAAGGGTTGTTTTTGCCTGCACAAACCCTTTAAACCCGCCAGGAATCTGCACCCACTTCCGGTTCTGAGTAGATTTGGATGACTTGTACGACTTGCTGCCCATCTTCTCACCAATCTTCATCGACGAGGCCGACTTATTCGTCTTGTTGGGTTGTCCCTTGTCCGTCCTCTTCGGCTCGTCGGACTTCATCGACTTTTTGTTCGTCTTCTTCGAGGAGATCGACTTGACGGGTGATTCTTTGTCCTTCTTCTTCTTCGATGAGGTCGACTTGTTGGACTTGTTGGTGTTGTGGGGGGATTCCTTGTCCGCGTTCTTCGAGGAGGTCGACTTGTCGGACTTGCTGGTGTTGGAGATGGTGGGGATAGTGCCGACGTTGAGGCAACCTAAAAAGCCGGGTTTAGCGGATGGTGACAGGAGCATGAGCTTCTACGGGAACCTACTTTTTGCGGCTTCCGGCTCAGCCGAGAGGGCATCTTCATTGGAGACAGCGGGTGGCGAGGGCGGAACTTCGGCGCGAGCGGGTGGTTCGGCGACGCACTCAGCAACCGGTCGGCCGGCCTCTCCTTCAGCATCCCTTCCGCCCATAACTCCGGGGTCCACGATGCCCAACTTGTCGCGGCCGGCGATCAAAGACTCGGGGCCGGGCGCCTGAAGGTCGGATGAATCCAAATGGCTCGAGAAGAACTGGTATCCGATGCGGAAAAGCCGGCTCAAGCAAATTCTTACCTGCACCAAGCGGATCTTCGGCTTTGGAAGATACATCTCGTTGAAGTCGGGGTCCAGCTCCAGAGTGTCTTCGTGACAGTCGGCTTGCAACGGCTTGAACGTGTACTTCATCGTGGCATCCTTCTGAAAATGGCAGATGGCCACGATTAGTCGGACTTTTAGCTTTTAATAACGTTTTTGGCCAAATTTAACTAAATTCCAAATGAAGGACCTAAAACAAAAATACTTAGAAAAAATTTGCTTATTTGAAATTTTTGTCGAAAATCGACGATTTTTGCTGAAAAAAAATCGATATTTTTTGGCCCTGTTCAATAAAATTTTGTAAAGTTTTCTGTGTTTAGGAACCGAAACGGAAAAAAGCGAGAATATCAAGTTTAAGGAGATTTTTATTACATTGAATTTTATCAGTAAATGTCCCAACCTCTTCCGTGTTGTTGACCTGATTGGGGTTGGCAGCATCGGGTCTCTCTTCATCCTGTGCGGCACTTTCACCGGCGAGCTCGTCACGTTCCGGCCCGATAGCCTTTGCCATCCCTTCCGTCGTCGAATTCTCGCAGATCTGCAAAGCGGGAGCTCGCATAAAATTTTTGACGCGCTACCGAGTGGCACTTCCAAAAACAAACACCAAACCAAAAATGGCGGTACTGGACTGTTAACGGGGGGTGGTAGATATTTCTATTTTTGGCCTATTACCCGTTCCCGGCGGATACTATAATCCATTTTTATCGTTTTTAGTAGTTTTTGATTGCTAGCAAGCTATAAAAATATTGAGCGTTTTGTGAAACTTTAAATTTGACCTTGGGCGTCATTTTTGAGGAAAAAGACAAAAATACGTGCTTTTCTATATCTAATGCATGGTAAAATAGCATAAAAATTTGCATTTCGCTATAGGATCGTACGTGTTTGACGGCAGAAACATCGACCCCCCCCCCGCAAACAGTCCAGTACCGAGGTTTTGGTTACAGATTGCGTAGCATCGAAGGTGTGCGGTCCCGTCGTCGGCGGTCCCAGGCTTCTTCTCATCGGCGCGCTCCGGCTGCTCATCGGCACGCTCCGGCTTGTCGTCGGCCTGCTCGATGTTCTTCCAGAGAATCGGGGAGGAAGCTAAATGGAGGTGTTGTACGGTCCTTTCGCCTTATCGGGGGAAACTGGCTTTCTATGAACCCAGAAAGGCCTAGCGATTTAAAAATAGTTTTTAATTGTGCTTTTTTGGCAAATTTAACTGTGTTTGAATCTTTTTGAAAAATAAAATTTGAAAAATAAAATTTGAAAAATCGTAAGTCAATTTTTTCGTTTTTAATAAAAAAATGTAAAGTTTTTACGCGTGGGAATAGTAAAAAAATGGCTACGGTTTACTTTACCACCGCCCCCCCCCAGCCGCAAGTTTTTGGCTATAACTTTTTTATTTTACATTATTGTAGGCTCAAATTAAAACTCTTAGTATATTTTTCGACGCTCTATCGAATGGCGTTGCAAAAATCCCGACAAAATAAGCGAAAATACCGAAAGCTTTCAGACCCTTCGGCTGTGGGGGTAAGTAAACTCTTACCAAAAATAGCTTAGGAACACTTCCTATATTTATATTCTACAAATTGGATCCTTTGACCTACAGTCTTCGGCACCGGGACAACCAGCAGATCGCTGTCGTTGTTCTTGTAGTATCGTTCAGTGAGCTTCTTGAACACATCCGCATAATCCCGTGTATCCTCCTCGGTGCGCTCCGACTGAAATGCACATCAATCGTAAAATTTACTTGCAAAGTTTGTCGCTTTCTGATCAAAAATTTAAAACGCCTGAATTTAAAGCCCTACTCCTACGCTTTTTAGAAGCCAAACACTAATAAAAAACTTGAAAAATACACCTTGAGATACTAAAACATTTTTGCTGGATAGGAACAGGACAGAATAGAAAGCATTATAAAGAAGTACTACCATTTCCGAGTGTAGATCATGCGCTTCAAGTGTCGCATCTCGCGCCTCCTCCCATCGGGCTCGGGCCATCTTCACCGCAAAAGCTTGACGAACCATCAAATCCTGCAAAAAAAGAATATTCATTGAACTTTTTCAATCAAAACGTAAAATTTTTACGTTTACGAATAGTAGAAAATAGATAACAATGCTTAGAAAAAAGGTTTTGGTCTGTTAGCGGGGGGCCTTCAAATTTTCCTTTTTCGTCATTTTTCGGCTTAAGTGCATTTTCAAACCGAAAACCATGTAAAATGCTATAAAAAATGGTTTAGTTTTTGTTATAGGGACGTGTATACTCAGAGGGAAAAATTTGAGCGCAGCGCCGAAAAAATTTGGTTTGGCCCCACGTAAAATTTGGGAAATAGACAGAATAGAGCTTTGCCGAAATCGGGCAGTTTCAAACACCCACTTTCAGGATTCCGGACAGCGTATCCTTTTTGGCTTCAGCCGCGGCAAGAGCACCGGTGGCCAAGGCGTCGTCGAACCACACAGGCCAATCCACCTCTGGGCAATGTTCGGCCGAGTGAAGAGCCTGAAACAAGGGGCTGACGCTCACTACCATGTTTATATTTTTTTAAAAAATATAGATACATTTAAACTATCTAAATATCTAAAACCTGAACAAGCCGAATTTTGTTTGCAAATCGCTTATTTTTGTCAAAAAATCGATCGACTTTTGCGAATTTTTTAACAAAATTTTGTATAGTTTTGACGTTTAGGAATAGTACAAAAAGCATTTTGAAACACTTCCAGGATTTATCTTGAAAAATTAGATCCTAAGAAAAAAGTGACTACCACGAGCTTTGAGCGTGGGGGCAGCTTCGCTTGTCCGCGCTTTTTCCTCGACGCCCATTCTTTGAGCACCACAGATTCGCCAGCGACCGCGACGAGCCGGGCCAATTTAGTCAGGACCAGACGTTCGGCATACTGTAAACACAATTACAGAGGTATTCGGGAAAATTAGGGCCGTCGGCGAGAGAAATCACGTTCCGTTTTCCACCTGTGGATGTAATATCATGTTTTTAGAGTGGTTTTATTAGTTTTTAATTGCTAAAGGTATACAAAATATTTTTTTTAATTTTGAAAATTCGAAAATTTTTACCCTTTTTTTTGGGTCATTTTTCATACTTTGCAGTCCAAGAAGTCAAAAATTTTCGAAATACTATTTAACATGGTTATCTCTGGTGATAGGGCCGTAGAGAATCACAGAGAAAAGTTTGGTTTTCACCTCTCCCCCCGCTAAGAGCCCAGAACCGAAAAAAATTTGGTTTTAGTGTAGTATTTTAAGTCTTATATATATAAAAAAGCCCCAAAAAGAAGGCAAGGCCCTACAGCAGAGGCAAGATGAGCCGCAGCGATCTCCTCCTCGCGGTGCTTCTCCCCAATGACGATATAGCGACAGCTCCTCCAGTCAAGCGCCTCGTTTTCCGGCTAAAAACTGGGGTTCAGCTGATGAACGCTGCGCCACATAACGCTCGTTTGCCGGAAATAGAACCAAGCTACTCACTTCGATAAGGGTTTCACTATTCTTCATCGTTCAGCGAATAAATAGAAATCGTTAGTGTTGGACGTTAGTAGAGAATCAGTTTCTGGGCTAATTGCAGGGGCGAGCCGCTTTATACCAGCATTCGCTTGCTAATTGGAAAGAATTGATGTTTGTAGATTTCTGGGATGCAAATCGTGCTCTCTGTTTCTCTCTCTGTCTCTCTCTCTCTCTTCCTTAAAGTGTTTTTCTTAGTTTGCTAGTTGTTCTTGTTCTCTTTGCGCTGTTTCCCCAACTAGAAAAGGGTCGATTACGCAATTGAAAGACGTGCGTTGCTTGTCTCAGAATATGCTAAATAGAACCCTTGATCACAGTGTATTCCGTCTATTCATGGAGCAAAATGAAAAATTTGGTAGCCTCTATCGAAAACCCGTTGTGGAAGAGCCAGGGCAAGGGCTGGGCCAGCATCTTCAAGACGTTCAGCTGACGGTGTTGTGGCGCTCACATCTGAAATGTCATAAACTGGCGCTTAAGCGGCGAGGTGCGGTCGGCTCATTTGTAGGCTTTGGATCCCTTGGATTTTGCGGGCGATATCCGCTACATGCAACGGATGCTCCACTCCTTCGAGATGAAGAAGCACTAACCAATTACGCGATGCAAGGGCGCGCGTGTCCCTTGCGGGTCGCGACGGTGACAGCAATAGGTCGGGAAGAAAGCGCCCACTCACATTTTCCCCGGCTGCGGCCGTAGATGAACGCTGCCGCCACCCTGCAGTGAGCCGCGAGCCGATGAACGATGCCGTGAGAAGCGCGACACCGAGCGAGACAGCTAAAAGGCGCTATTTTGCCGTACCACGCATTCGCTTACGGTAGGAAACGTGCGGGCAAACGAGCGAAGACATTTTTGGCGGAAATGCTCGGAGGAGAGACAGAAGAGCACAAAGTTCAGGCTCTTCCCCATCACCACCAGGCTGTTCGTGATGCTGAAAATGAGCGGGAATGGTGCGTGAACGTCGCTACCAAACTGGCATACCTGGATATTTTGTAGAAAAATGGGCCGACGTTGTCAAAGCCGGCGACGAGTTCCCAGATTGCCATCACGGCCGATGGGCCCTAAAAGAATGGCTTTCGGGTTAGGTTAGGCGGTCGATCGAAGTTGCGGCATAGGTTTAGGCTGACAACTGGCTCAACGTAGACATAGGCTAGGCTTGTGCTTGGGCTTAAGTTTAAAATTTGGGTAGAGCGTAGTATTCGGCATAGGCTTAATGTTAGGAAACTTAAGCCTAGGCCTGACCTGGGTGATGGCAAAGCACAATCCGATTGCGGCAACGGTAGCAGTCACGCGACGGCGAGTCTTCTAAAATTTTCCGAGGTAAAATTTTCGAGCTGCCAAATCATCGCGCGAAGCCTTTGACGTACCTGTTGAGTCCGTGCTAGTGATGAGGTGAGAAGCCCGTTCTCTAGGGTTTGGTCATTCTTGTGCAGGACACGGAGAAGAGAAATGTTGATGACCACCACGAGGACCATGGGGAGAAGAACCACCTGGAAATGGGGCCCGTTGTCGCGAAGGAAAATTTCTGACAGTAGGCTCGCAGAGTCGCTTTGCAAATGCTCACCAGCACCGCATTAAAAAACGTAGATGATCGTATGTAGAGCTGGACCATCTTCGACGGGCGGTACTCGATTCGGGAGCCAAATCTGAGCGGAAATTTCGTATGGGTCAGTTCCAAAATCACAAACTCTGCCGGATGCGCTTCAGTTGTCGGATAGCAGAAATCCATCACCTGGGTCCCATTACAGAACGATACCATCTGACAGTCATACTCGAAGTGATGGTAGATCGTCAACACGCCTGAACTATTTTTGAAAGGTCTCTGCCGTACTTAATCGAGCCGGCAGTCTCTGGACTTAACTTAAGCCTAGCCTAAGTATAAGCCGAGCCCAAGCTCAATTCCCCATAAGCCGACTCCTGAACTTGCCGGTGATGAGGAAGACGCTGCCCAACACCAACGCCATCCGCCCCCTCTCCCAGTAGAGTTTCGAGCGCAACGGTGAGCGGACGATCAGAAAACGCTCCAAAGACACGGCCAGGATTAGCCTGAATCGCTGAAATTGGTACGGCATTTCCTCAAAGGACCTTTGCTAGCACGCGCCGCGAATCCGTTTTTCTATAAACTTTCTTCAGTCTTTTTCCTCAAGAATCTTTGCTAGCTTTCCGCGCAAATTCTAGCTCTTATAACAACCATAATATCGCACTCATAGCAACTATTAATTACCATATCGCAGCCGCACTCATCCAATTCGCCATGGCGGCCATGTGCTGCTTGGTCTTGATGTAGAAGAAGCGGAAATGATACATCCCGGCCAGCCCATCGAATGACGCCAACGAGTGGGGCACCTGAATTATGTGAAATCTCCATTTTCTTTTGCTCACCATCATAAAGAGGAACATGGTGTCGCACAGCGAGACGGCGGCCAACTGGAAATCGGGATATGGTAAGACAGCCCTGTTTTGCCCAAATTACCGTACCAAATCCGACGCGATGTTGGCCGCATCGTCGGAGGTCAGCACCCAAAAGATGAGCGAATTGCCGAGGACGCCGAGTGTGAATTGCACGGGAAATACCTTCTGCAGGATGAATCTGTAAGGCCGATCGAGGAGTTTTTCCAAACTGTCTTTTACTTTTCTTAAAAAAAATAATGCCTTTAGCGAAACAAAACTCTGTTTTAACTAGAAAAACTCCTAAAAACTTCAAAAAGTTGGCATTTTGGTCAAAAAACGGTCAGTTTTGGGACGAAAAATCGATGTCTTTTGTTTTTTTAATAAAACAGTACAGTTTTACGTTGAAGAATAGTAACAATAGTTTAGAACACGTCCCTTTTCGGCCCCTTTAAAGGAACGGGGCCAAGAGTCACCCACCTGCGCAACGGGTCGAACACGAAAATGTACTGATAACGCGGGGAGCAGCTTCGCCATGCCAGCTCCTTGTCCAAGAAGCCCGGCATGATGGTGGTGATGGCCACCGCCCTGGAAGGGAGGGAAATTTACTGCCTGCGAACGGCCCTGGACTTCCTGCTGAGCCGCCCAAAAAGCAACGTGAAAATATAGCGAAAAACAGGTTTGGGAAGAGGGTAAAAACGAGCAGGACAACAGATTTAAAGCCTTTTTGATTAAAGGGTATGATTTTCATCATTATCGACGGCCTACGGTGTTAGTCTCAACGTCTCGAGGGCATGCTAGCGGAAATTTCTTTGGAAAGCGCGCCTCCGGGCTGTTCCAGGCTCATATTTTGCCTAAACGTTCTCTGCTAGCCTTCCCATACCGTTAAAGTCGACGTTTTGGCATATAACGGAGGCACCTAGCGGCGCCGAGAGACTAGGACAAAGAAATAGACTCCAACGTAAAAGGGCATTCCCCGTGATACGAGACCGGCGTCAGAACGTACGCTCTGATGCGTAGAGTTGAATTGCGTAGATGTCTGACTAGTTAATCCTAGGCACAGACCTAAGCCCAATCCTTGCTTTCGCTATATCACCCAAAAAAATTTCGGAAATGCCCGGTCGAAACAATTGCCGATCGAATGGGGGTGGGGGAGGAGAGCAGGAGTGGAGTCAGGTGCCACGATTTGCATATTCTATCTCACACGCGAGCAAACGGACCGTCAGGGACACGGAGGGTACTTGTGTATTCCCGGGGGGGAAACTGAACTTTTTTTTGTCGGGCCTGGTGGGGATGTAATCAATATGGTTTTTCTTGTTTTGCAAAATTTAAGCCTATTTATCGGAAAAACTTTTAAAGTTAGAAAACGTTGAAGTCGAATTTGGTCTTTTGGACCGAAATCGTTTTCGACCTAAAATTATTTTATGTTTATTATGTTTAGGAATAGCTATAAACAATTTAGAAACACTTCCACTATTTATATAAAAATCTAGGCTTGGGCCAAAAAGTTCGTTTCCCCGCTTCTTCCCCGGGAATACACAAGAACCACACGGAGAAATCATTTTCGACTAGACCCTTTTTTTGGAGGCGAGGGCCCGGATCGGAGGGCCCCCAACGGCTCGGATTTCAGGAAATTATGTAACCCGCCGGAGAATGCTTACAAGCCTCCTCTTCTGGTTTGATGCTCATCTCCGATGCAGTGGAATCTGCTCGTATGGACAGGCGTGAGCTCAAGCGTAGCATCCGCGTGGGCTGACTTGATCTGAGTCCGATGAAACGTAGGCGGGAGTTTAGCCTGGCTTCTGAAGATTGGCTGTAAGTCGGGTATATGAGGAAATAGATCATTCGCGGACAGACAAACATATAAGAGCAGGTTATCAAAATTGCATTTAAAGCTATCGTCAACCAAATAGTGGAAAGGCTAAAAGCGCCGTAATTCGGCCAAAGAAATTCAATTATTTTCCAAAAAAAAAGGAAAAATCGTCAGTGGTTAGTCGATTTCCGAAACATTCCGCATAGCGTCAGACCGCAGCAGACCGTAGCGACCCAGCGCAGCCGCACCTCGATGATTTCGATTTATGACAGGTTCGTGCTGGGAATGAGACGGGGTCTCCACTTTTGCGTTCATGCCCGTTTTGCAAACCTTTTTAATCTCAGCGGAAACTCATAAAGACAATTGATAACGATTTCCTCTGGTACCTTCATCCTTTACCTTTCTATTTCTTTAGTTGAGATATGCTGGAAAAGGGACAAGTAGAGGCAGCTCATCATTTTCTAATGCTTTCGTGTTATCATCCGTCTGAAAGGCGCCTGACCAGTTCCTGGCGACTTGTAGGCAAAGAAAGGGTTGTTGGTCACAGGGCAGGCTCCCCACCTCTAATAGGACCAAATATAGAAGAATCCCTCAGTCTCTATTCGAGAGCTATGACTTTCCCCTCAGCCGCTCTACTTTCGTATTGGGACAGCTTTCCTCGACTGGCGATGGGCTTCACAAAAATCCCGCCAAAGGAACGCTGGGGGCGAGACACGCCAAGCAACATGCTGAGCGCCGAACCTCTTCAAAAACACCACGACACCATCAAATCTTTTGCTGAAATGTTGTGTATTTTGTGTTATGTAGAAAAGATTACTTTCGCTCTTGGTTTCCTTTTTTTATCTTGCAGAAAGATTGTGGCGATTGTGGCGCATCTAATTGTCGTTTTTTCAGATGCAAGCTGAAACTCCGCCTGAATTGCGGCAGTGTTTTCGAAAAACCGACGAGCCGGATTTCCCGATCGGGTTGAAAGGGGAAGATGCGGGCGGATCGGCGTTCCTGATCGATTGTGGCGGCTTCTACAAGGATTTCCTGGCCGTCTGGCGAAGCGAGAACTTGTCCATCTACGACGTCTTTACGAAGAGCCAATTTTCTGCCTATGCTTTTGAGAAGGGCAGCGTTGTACAGGATGTGTTCTACCATCATTTGACTTCGGAGGATCCAGGTTTGGACTTTTAATTTTGGCGTAAATTCGGTGATTTTTCAGCTGGGCACCCCGGCGTGATTGTGGCTGTGAACAACGATGAGAAGAAAAAGTATCTGGTCTGCCTCTTGGCTCTGGTGCCGAATGGTAGCGCCAAGCTGTTGAGCCGCATCGTCATCCAGCATAAGGTTTTTGAAAGCGACTTTTTGCTCCAATCCCGCTTTAGATTACAACCGTCCGTACTTTGATCAGCAGCTTCCGTATGGAGAAGGTCAAAGGCGCACTCCATCCGAAAATGGGCGCCATGCCGAACATCATTGCGGTTGGTTAGCCAATTTTTGTTGATCACTGTTTTCTAGGTGGGCACGGAGAACGGGCATTGTTACTTGGCCAACACCATCGTGGGAGCATTCGGCGATGAGGAGAATTTAGCCGAGGAAAAAACAGCCCGGTGGACGGACGCATTAAGTGGGTGACTCTCGTCCTTTTTTTAAAAACCATTTCTTTTCAGAGGACTTCCACAGTAGAGACGACAAAGCCGAGTTCCTCTACGATGCTGCCGGGATGCGGAATACGGTGATTAAGCCTGTGGATGAAGGTAAGAAGATTATTTACGCACATGAATACTTTTTTAGTCTCCGTCAGCTCTCTGGGCTTCGTGGACCGCGCTCGAGCCCTCGTCATCGGCCTCAACTTTGGAGGGCTGGTGCTCGTCAGCCTCTCCTATTGCCCCAGCATGTAATTTATACTTTATTTTATTATACATCCGTAATTAGTATAACGGTACCGCACCCGATGTTTGGATCTGTGCCGAAGCACATCGTGTCGATGGTGCCCGAAAATGACCCACGGCCGAGGCTATACTTCGCCGTTTCGTTCGATGCAAGTGCCAGGTATTTAACGGATTTGGTACTAATATGTTTTTTAGGGCTGCCGGTTCTGTGTTCATCTTCGCCATGGAATTTCCGGAGGACGAAAAGGAGCGTATCAACGATCCGTCAACCTGGGAGTACAATGAGTTGCACGCGTTTCCGTATCTGACGATCTCCACGCCGGATATGAGGGTCTGGCTGTCGATGCGGTGCATTGTCGGAAACGAATGCAAATACCACAACGATCCCAACGAAACGATGTCCTTGGATACAGGTAAGATTTTTGCGACGATTTCTAGCTAGTTGACACCCCCTGTTTTAGGACCAAGTGCGGCGCATTCTCGTACCCTGCTCTCATTCTTCTACCTTTCCCGCGACTCGACCACACGCGATTTGCGTCTAATGGGTGGCCTCTACGATCTGAACCAGCACTACTTCAAACGCCAAATTCCAAAGATGCTCGGTGACGGCTCACTGGCGGCCCAGGTATATATTTCGCGGTTTTGCAGCATATATCAGTTTAGTGCCCGTTCGTCTGCTTCTTCAAGCAAGACATTGGTGACGACGACCAGAAATTTTCTCTCACCCTCAACGACGTGCTAATCGATCCGAGCCATGTTTCACGTTTCGTCTCGGATGTCAGCACGGAGCTGGCCTTGTTCTATCCATCGACCTACCGTTTCCCGAACATCTACCTATCGAACGGCCGCAAACTGGCCCAATACGCGGTGGACCCGCTACACGAACAGGTATTTTCTTTTTTTTTTTAAGCTTCAGTGAGCTTTAGGTCTTGCAACGTATCGCCAAGAATCTGCGAACGCACGTCTGCGCCCCCGAAACCGCAAGTGAATGGCTGAGCGCCATCGGGCTGCTAGAGGCCCCGAGCGTCGACGCGAACAACTACATCGGCAGCTGCAGGGCGCGTGTCCTTTTCAACGTTATGCAGCACCTCGACACTAGCCAGATCGTGGATATGTGCAACAGCCTCGACGATCCATTGCCGCCACCACTACTTGAAGAAATTTTCTGCTGGATTTGGAGGGAGACGGAGCGTCAGTTCCAGACGATGCAAGACATTAGTAAGTTTTCATTTTTTTTTTGCATTCTTTTCATTAATCGTAACGGCAAAAGTTATGTGAAAGAATTAATCTTTTGCTTTCAGCGGATCCTCTCTTCCGCGGCATTACAGCCGAAATGAATGAAGCGGATCAACGTTCCCTGACCGCCTGCGAATCAACCTTCCGCGCTGCGCAACGGCTCTTCTCCTCCTACAAGCGCTACCCCGCGGACCAAGGACCAATCTGGGAACTGCGCACACACGCGGCACAAAGCTTCCTGCAATACTTGTCGCTCGTCTACGCCTTCATTTACAATCGCCTTTTGCCCATTGATGAGCAGACGAGGCGCACGACGAATTTGATGCGGGAGAAGATGGGTAAAAGGATTCGGGCGGCTGAGCAAAAGAAGTGAGTTCATCGATTATTTGCATAGGCTGCTCTTGTCAATGGCCTTGTTAATTATCTCAGTCTTCCGTCAATTTCCTCGTTGTCAACGCTCATATGTTTATTTTCCAGCAAGTCACTCTACTTGACGTCCATCATCGCCAAGATAACAGACCAGAAAAGTGATGATAGCGGCATGCTCTGGCTGACCGACGGCCTCCACTCTTACCCTCCTACGTTATTGGTAACTTTTAAGATTCGATCTATTCCTCTCTTAGGACATCGTTTCGTTGTTCCCGCTGTTCGAGACGAGCGAGCGGTGCAAGCGTGCCCTACTCATCTACTACCTACTCGACTACTACAGCTGCAGCGGGTGCTCCGAACCCGCGCTGAAGATGGAAGAATTCGTGGCGACGGTCGGCCGAAAACTGAAGCTGACGTGGGACGAGGCCAAGATCCATTACCAAGGATGGGTCAACGATACGGCGCTCGAGCGGTGCGCCGGCGAGCCAAATCAAGATTTGGCCGATTCCTTCGACAATGGTCCCTTAGGTAAGATTTTATATTTATGCATAGATACCGTTGCGTTCAGGCCGCGACCCAAAAGTGGAACTGATGGAGATGGTGTCGAAGCGGCTAGACACCTATTTGCCAGAAGAAAAGCTCAAGATACAGCGGCTCATCCGGCGCGTATATGGCGAGCCGCTGGATAAGATAGTTTGGAATGTTCTTCTCTTCGACCACGGGCTTGTCGACGATTTTGATACCGAGGTGTTTTATTTCCATATTATCAAAGTTTTTTCTAGATCTACGTTGAAGAGGGTTTGCACAAGGATGCCTATGTGGAGCGCTACCTCCTTGTCGCCAATCAAATCCGCCATCAAGTCCGGGGCGGCTCGCTAGGCGCAAGGCATAAGCTTTCCGACGAGACGCTCACCAATCACTTGAAAAGTAATTTTGTTTTTACCAAACTCTATTGGCAAATTAGGAAATTCCGAAGTCCATCATGAAGGCGAACACACTGCACGTTTGAGCGCTTTCCGCACGGCCAATATTAATAGGAAGCGGCAATCACTGGTATATTTTAGACACTCAACCCTTTTGCTGCGGTGCGTCGAATGTCAGCAATGCTTTCAGACTAACGAGCCTGCGTTCCTCAATCGTTCGCAGAGCAAGCCTATCGTTGGATTGGAGACGCCGACCGTCCAACAAATTGTTGCACAGCCCGTCACCCCTCCCATCACTCGGCAGCTGGTACTCGAAGAAGACGAAGAGTCGATTATTGCATTTAGGTAATTTTTTTTCTTTTTCTCTTATGCTTTTTCCTAGCAATGTCCCGCACACGGAGTTGGAGCGACTTCGCGAAATCGTTCGCACTCCTAAGGCTCGGGCTTCGGCGGCCGCACGTGCAGAAGGACTTCACGCAAACATGGTGACTCCAGAGCAGAACCGTGATCGTCCAGCACCTACTAGCATCCTGCGAAGCGCACATAAACGTATCATTTTTAATTTCTATTTATGGATATTTGATTTAGAGACACCTACTCGCGGTAACATCCGTTGGGACCCGGAGATAGCTGGCAGTGACGAGGTTGGCTTCATCTTCTTACTTTAAAATTTTTTTTAGAACTCTGTTGAACAAACCTCCATTCCACCCGACCCAACCCTCCCTATCCCCGTCCTTCCGAACTTTGATAGCGATGATGACATGGAAGGTGAAGAGAGCGAGATCAAGAAAACTCCGAGGAATCAACTCGTCGACTATACGATCGCCGATACTACGATGAATTCAGTTGCCAGGTACTGCACGTTTCGGTGCTTTTATTTATTTATAGCACCAGCTTCAATCAGCAACCGGTTAGGGAACGCAGCTTCGAGGAAGGGCAGGATGATGAGGAAGAATTCCACGAAACATTGCCTGCGGGAGAAGCAGAGGAAGAATTCCACGATACACTGCCTGCGGCAGAAGTAGAGGACGAGGGCGGTGCTACTGAGATCTACCTGGACGCCTCAGCGACTGAACCAACTGGCACTCCGGAGCTCAATACGGTACTTTCCAAGTTGGATTGTTACGAAATGACCTTATTTCTTTGCTGACGGACCCTTTTAGTCTCAAAGGCTCCGGTCGTTTGAAGAGCAAGGGGACGAGGATTTCGATGAGGTGCCGCCTGAGGCCGAAGTGCGACCACTGGAAAACCTGGTGTGTGGTCTTTTCAATTCTTATATTGTCTTAGGCTTCCCCTTCCACGACTTTTGTCATTCGACGTGATGAAGTGCTGACTGAGCCTGAGAAGCAACCGGCTGCTGAGACTGCCGAAACCAAGGACGTTGAAGAGCCGGCTGCCGAAGCCGTCGAAGAAACTGCTAAAACTAGAACCCCGTCACCACCAAAACGGTCCGACATAATTTGTCGTCATAACCAGTTTTAGGCGCTCTTCATCCAGGACCCGCGCCACGACAGAATCCACAGCAGCTTCCGCCTCTGAAACGCCGAAAAGGTATCGCTTCTTTACTGTGCAAGATCCAATCTTTTGTAGGCGCTCCGTTTCGCGGACCCGTACTACCAGCCAGGCATCGGCCAGCGCAGAGACTGTCGCTGAGCAACCGCCGCCGAAAAGGTAAGCATTCCTTTGCTGAAATTGAAATTTACTTTTTAGCCGACGCTCGACATCGCGCGGACGTCCGACTAGCAAGGTGGCTGAGGAAAAAGAGAAGGAGGATGCCGCTCAAACCGCTTCTACCAGTCGCAGATCGTCCTCTAGGACTCGAGCAGCACCCCAGGAAGCAACGCCGCGAGCTTCGAGGGCCGATGAAGCAAAGAAGGCGACCCCGGCGCGTCAACTCTTTCCAAGGAATGCCAGCGCTGCCAAAGATAACAAAGTTGAAGACAGGCTGCGTGAGTTCCTTCTTTCCTCATTTATCTAGGTTTAGTGAATATCGAAGCCCTCCTCAAGAAGAATAAGCCGGGACGGCCGAAAAGGGCAGCATCGCAGCAGGCCGAAAGCTCCGCTGCAGCTACGCCCAAATCAGCAGCCCGCGCTCAACGATCTGCTTCGGCCGCTCCTGCAAAGGTTTGATTGCTTTTTTTATTCGACTTTCCGATAGGGCGCTGCTACACCGTCTACGCCCACTCGCCGTGGTCGTCCTCCGAAGGTTGCTTCGCCGATTCCTGAGGTGCCTAGCACCGCTAACAAGACAAGAGTGCGCGCTGCAAGCGAAAATAAGAAGACGCCTACGACTCCATCAAGGCAGCGCGCCAGCCGATCGGCCAGCACCATCAAGAAGGCAGAAAAGACCGATGACACGCCCAAGAAGCCTGCCGCGCGAGCCACCCCGAAGACTGCGGAGAGAAAAACACCAGCTCGAACGCCGTCTGTCGATTCGTCCGTGTCCATGAAGAATGCTCGTCTACGTTCCGCCACCAAGACCAAACTCGATGCGGTCCAAGAGGAGCGAAAGGACGACGAAATAGTAAATTTTCATTTATTTTAAAGAATCATCACCTTTTAGGCAACTCCAAAGCGCGCCACTCGTGCCACGAAGACGACAGCCGCCGCTAAGCCATTAGGTGGATTTGTTGATTTTTAGTTTAACCGCCTTTTAGATGTTGTCGGGCTCTATGCCAGTGCTGCCAACAGAAAGCGGGCCCAACGTGATGAGAAGGACGACGACCAACCCACGACCTCACGCCCTGGCACTGGCGCAAAGAAAGCGAAGAAATAAGTACCGCCCCCCCCAAATGTGCTTTCCATTGTAGGATCTCCTGTTCATTCCATTTGCTGATGTGTTTGTGATTATAACATGATTGAAGATAAACCTTAGATTCTGCCATCCAGCCAAGCCGCTTTTCTTCAGGTCAAGGACCTCCTGTACTCGGTCGGGATTTTGTTGTTAGCGCTCTGAGTGAATGGCGTTCTAGCCTTAGCTTTCGATAATGCTGGTGACCGATTGTGAAACGAACTTCGGCACCAAGGATTTGTACGACGTCCTTGGGTTGGAGAAGGATTGCAAAGCTGCCGATGGTATTTGAGAAACCGCTTGAAACCTTTTTTAGTGAAAAAGGCCTACTATAAGAAATCTATGCTATGGCATCCCGATCGATTCTCGGGAGAGAATAAGGAAGAAAGTGAAACAGCTACTCAGAAGTTCCAGGTATCCCCTGCGGTTGGTTTACGAGCTTTTATTTTGCAGACCCTTTCCGGCGTGTACCGCATCCTGTCCGATAAGGAGAAGCGCAAGATCTACGACGAATCGGGTACTTAGCTGTTTACAATTAACAATTTTGATCAGGATCGTGCGGCGACGAAGAAGGTCTTGATGCCACCTTTGAAGAAGCGGTCCGCATGTGGAAGGGCATGTTCAAGAAAGTGACTGTCGAAGATATCGAGAATTTCTACAATGAATATCGCAGTATGTGGAATCACGCTACTAATTTAACAATTGTCATAGATAGCGAGGAGGAACGAAACGACCTTCGGACTCACTACGAGCGTTTCTCGGGAAACTTCAACAAAATAATGGAGTACACCATGGGCTGCAGCATGGATCAAGAGGACAGACTACGTGGTATCATTGATGGTGAGTGGGCTTCTTTGGGCATCGCTTTACCATTTTCTCAGAAATGATCGACGAAGGACTGCTGAAGAAGACTGCTCAATATACTAAGTCTACTTCGAAAGCGGCGCTGAGGAAGAGAAAGAGAAAGAATGAACGAGAAGCTGAGGAAGCAGAAGAGGCCTTGAAAGAGATCCAGCAAAAGGTAGCTTCCGTGGTTTTTAGATCGCGCCAAACTTAATTCCTGAATTCTGAATTTTATGTTTCTTTCCAGGAACAGGCGTCGGGCAGTAGCTTGGAGGGAATGATCCTTGCCCAGAGGCAGCAGCGCGCCGAAGATCTCGATGACTTTCTGGATCAGCTCGCTTCGAAGTACGCCAAGCCTGCCAAGAAGAAGAGCAAGGCGCAAAAATAACTTCCTTTGACAACTTTTACGTTTCGGCATTTTACGTTGTATGCATAAATATTGCGACCGAAATTGATGGAGTGAATTGAATGTTTCTTATACATCTTTTTAGCCATCTTTTTAGCCATTCGTGTAAATTGTGTAGATTGCATGTAACTGTTTCGATTTTGCCGTGACACGGCAGTGTGGGCGCAACTGAACACTTAATTCCGTCGATGGTTAGATATCGAATCTGAAAATTAAGGAAATGAGAACGAATTGGGGCTCGAATCGAATCGAAATTCAATCGTGTTTCGAAATTTACATGCGAAAAAATTTGAATCTCGGAACAGCTCAATCTCGGACTGTTCCGAATCTCGGAACAGTCGGAACAGCGAAATCTCGGAACGTTCCGAATCTCGGAACAGTCGGAACAATATGAATCTCGGAACAACCGCATCATTTGAATCTCGGAATGTTCCGAATCTCGGAACAGCCGGAACACGCGAATCTCGGCCTGTTCCGAGAAACAACCCTACCTTACGACAGCCACCGCGTCCTTGGATGCCCTAAACAATTTGTGCGATCGATTTTCCTAATCCTGATGGTGATGCTGGAAAGTGTAAAGTTTAGTAGTGTTTGCTGTAAAGTCTTTTAGTCGCGCTAAGGTTTCGGATGGTACGTAGACCACCTTCTGCAGAAGGTTTTGCTGATTCCGAGTATGGTTTCTGAAATTTCTGTCAAATTGTATTGAAAGTTATCCGGGCTTTCTTTCTTTCCTAAAGCAAAAAAATGTTGCTGGAAAATTTAAGAGCCCTTGTCCCAACATTTTGGGTCACCTGGGGAGTTAAAACCATGAGGGGCAGCAGAGCTGCCCCGGATACTAACAATTCCTTCAAAATCAGAATTTCTTCGCTCGGCCACCGATCGAGCCCCCGTCGGGGCGGCGGTTTCCGTTCGGTTCGAAGCGTTGGGGATGGGCCACAGGGCCACAGGGTCCCCTTCGGGTGGTGTGTGGATCCTTTGTTTTCATCGTGTTTGTCCTGTCCGCAGCGTCCGTCTCTTCTTCACAGTTCTTCTCGCCATTTCCCCTCCGGGGGGGGCTGTCTCCCGCCTTTTTCTACATCTTCTTCCTTCCGAAAAGCCCGGATTCGGATCTGGGCGGCTCCGGTTCGGCCAATCCCGAGGTCCCCTCACACAATTCCAGCAAATCTGAGCGACCCTGATCCTGTTTGGCGTGCTAAACTGCACATTTGCTTAAATAACTTTTCTGGCGGCATGTCAGCTATTTACTTTCTAACCTTCTGTGAGCTTTTCGAAGCGGCTACCATTTCTAACCCTGAAAGAGATCAAAAGCGCTAGAACCCAGCGACCTTTCAACTAGGCCTCGAACGACCACGCGACGCACCAAACGACGTCGCCAGTAACGCATTTTTTTTTGATTGATCAAACGTCGCGTTTCTAGCGGTTTCCCCGACTGTGGTTGCTCGCGTATTTTGGCATGTTGAAAGCTGACTAGCCCTAGCCGCCTGAAGGGTTCGATCCTGGCGATTTCGACCTTTACGCGCGCACGCACGCTACGCACGACGCACCCTACTCGATTTTTTTGCCGCCATTGAGGCTTGCTGGGCTTAGAATCGCTTGACGCATGGGGTTTAGACTTTTCATTGCCTAATTAACGATTTCCACTGCGTAACTTAATGGACAGCGGTAGGCCCGTTACATGACGCGACCGCCGCGTTTACGATGGCGATTGCGGAGGGAAGTGCGTCGGGATTTTGGCGAAAAACTTTATAAATTAGCCTTGGCTGCTCCTTTAATGACGGTTGTCGCCAATCAGACGGCCTGGCCATCCGGAATGTATGCCGATGCGTTGAGTCAGCGATGGCGCATCCGGTTCCGGCCAGGGCACGCCGAGCTCAGCCAATCGAGAGATTCCACACGCGGGACACGTGTTTCGCTGTCTCTCGCTCTCTCTCACGCTCTCTCACTCTCCCACTATCTTTCTCTCTCTCTCTCTCACTCTCTCTCTCTCTCTCTCTCTCACTCTCGCCATGCCCCCGTTTCCGCGTCCGCCTCACAGAGTTGTGGGCCCTAAGGCGAGGGGCAAAGCCGTGTGGTGGTGGGCCCGGGGCTGGCCAGCCATCCGGTCCATCTCTGCTGTGTGCGTCTCTTCCGAATGCCCACCCCACAAACACTTCCCATCCGCGCGGGCGCGCTGGCTGCAGACCCCCGCGCGCCACCCCAAGGCATTTTCCGCCCTCGGCCGAACACACCTCGCTTCTGTTCGGCGGTTTTTTAGGGCAACCTTACCAAATTTTCGGATGTGTATTTTGTATTCCAACGTCACGGAAATTTCGCCTTTACGCCGCTTTAAAGGGATTAGCCAGGCAAGGCTATGGATGCCGTTAATGCCCTTTAAAAGGGAGAAGGGCCGTATGCCATTGCGCGATGCGCATCGTGGGCCCACAAAATCCATAGCAATGCCTTGCCGGTGCCTTTAAACTTACTTTCAAGCCGCTTAAGGATATTTAAACGTCTGTTAAAGGGACTGGCAAGGCAAGCCTCGGCCGCTGTTCTGCCTGTTCCATTGCGTCATCGATTACGCCAGTTTTACGGCGGCTGCACGACAAGCGCGTTGCCTGTCGCTTCGGGGACGCAAAAAAGAGACTGGCCAAAAATTCATAGGCATGTCTTGTCAGTCCTTTAAAAAAGCGATGTTCTGCCCTCCTGGCCTTCACACACCATTTTTCACTATGATTTTCCGGTTCTGGCTTGTTAGCAGGGGGGGGAGGGGAGACCACACTCATTTCGCTTTCCTTTCCAATTCGCCGTTTGAGGCCTATCGGAAGCTTCCCCCCCCTCGATAATGAACAAGAACCGTTTTTCCAACCTCTTTTGCCTACACTGAAGCCCAAAGCCTAAGACTAAGCCATTTCCAGGAGGGCATGGTGACACGATGGGGCACCGGGCCATTGTTGGTGCTGTTGCACACGTTGCTCTACAGTATACCAGCCTCCGCCTCCTCCTCCCGTCTCCCACCAATCCCCAATCAACAGGCCCTCTACGAGAAGAAGCAATTTGATGGTGCGTTGGTTATTGTAGTGCCACATCTGGATATTTTAGAGTCTATTATAGTTTCTATTGTTGCGGCACCGTAGCACTTTACTTTTTCCAGATCTTTCCGCCAAATACCTGACTCCCGACGATTTCGAGCTGGCCGCCAAACAACCCGGTAAGTTTTAGTCTTTTTTTATGCTTTTTACTGGGGGTTCTAACGTGAAGGAAAAGTGAAAAAAAAATCGATTGGTACAACTTGGATGCCTCTCCATGTTACTACTTGGATAACTTTTTTAGACACGCAGACTTGGGTTTAAGCTTATAGTTAGTCTTACTAATGAGGCTTAGGATCGGCTTGGTGTGGGCTCAGGTTTGGGACCGGCTTGGCTTTTCCTTGGGCTTATGATCGCGCAGCTTGGCTGACACGCAGGTCAAGCTCAGGCTGTAGTATGTATGTAGTCCGGCTGGTTGGCTTAGGCTTTGGCTCAACTTAGCTTAGCTTAGGCTTGGGGCTAATTTTTTAAGTACGCTGCGGACGCGCTTATTTTCTGGGTACGTTTAGGTACGGCTTCTCTGACTTGTCTTAAGCTAAGGTTTCGATCTATGCCTAAGCCGGCTTGGCATAGGCTTAGCTCGCAAAGCCAGGAGCTAAATGCGTGTTTAACCCCCCTCGTCCGAGTCCCAAATCCATATTTGGATCGACGCGCCGGATCGGGGGATCCATTGTGTGTGTCGTTGACACCTTCAGCTTTCAAGCCCCCGGACCGCCCTCCTGTCTCGTTCATTTTCTTCAGCAAATACGGGGTGGACCGTATGGAAAAAGGCCCATTCCGGACCGGAAAGTTTCATTAAAGGGGTCTGGAGGGTTGGATCCCTATGGATTTAGCCGATGACGCTACACGCAGCGCGCATGCTCACCTATAACTAAGCAGAGCGAGAGAGAGAGAGATTGCGACAGAGAGATTGAAAGCGAAAGCGAGAGCGAGAGCGAGAGAGCGAGAGGGAGATAGCGTGAGAGAGTGAGATTGACGGAGAGAGAGACTGATGGAAGGAGAGACAAAATTATCGCGAATCAAATTCCAGTGGCCCGCCCTACCCCTGCCGAACTCGACGCCGTCCAGAATTCGGCGCTTTTCGAGGGTGATATCCAGGGTATCCCCCCAGATGCCACCCCATCTCTCAACCATCGACTACGCGACGAGCCGATCCCCGGCGAGTGGGACGAGCTGTTCAAGCGTCCGGTGAGTGCAGGTCCAATGAAATCTCGGCTAGCACGCTAGCTTTTCGGCGGAAATTAGATAATTGAAATTTTATGCTTTAAAGGGGCTGGCAAGGTAGGAATATCTGGATTTGAATAAGAAAACCTGTCGATCTTGGTGCGCGCCCTCGCTTTCCATTGCATAATCGATTACGCTCTTGACGAAAGTCAGGGAAAAATCAATAGCGATGACTTGCTAACCCCTTTAAAATATCTTTAGCCCGTCTCAAACAGAATTAGGCTTGCCAATAAGGGCTGAGCCTAAATTCTTGATTCTTAAGTTCAAGTGAAGCCAAATCCTTAACTCAATCAATCTATTTATTTAGCTAAATTCCGCGCTGAACCTCGCCACGTATCCGGACAAGCTGTGGCCAGAGGGCGTCGTTCCCTACATGCTCGAGGAGGGCATGACCGCACAGTAAGTCTAGTCGTCTGGCTAAAGGGACCAGCCATAGGGCTATGGAGATATATTGTCTTCCTTTGCCAAACCTTTTAACGGGCCATTGAAGGCAAAAAAATGTCCCTCTGGCCAAGCGCGAGAACGGACGCGGCAGCCAATTTTGTGGCGCGCGCATCTCCACCCGGAGGGGCAAATATTTGCGGGGGGAGTGTTGCGGACCATAATCCATTCCGCAAACATCCTCGAACACCTTCGCACTCTCTCTCGGTCTCCCTCACTCTCTCACTCTCGCTCTCTCTGGCTCTCTCCTTCTCTGGTTCTTTCTCTCTCTCTCCTCTCTCTCTCTCTCTCTCTCTCTCTCTCGTTCTCTCTCTCTCTCTCGCTTTGAACCTAAAGGGATAGCGACAGCGATAAATTTCCTTCAGTATCGCCGACTCTTTGTCTCTGTCGCTTCGATCTCTCAGTCTCTCTCTTTCTTTCTTTCCCTCTCTCTCTCTCGCTCTCTCTCTCTCTTTATCTCTCGATCTCTCTCTCTCTGTCCCTCTCACTTTCTCCCTCTCTTCTCGCTCTCTCTCTTTCTCATTCACTCACTCATTCTCTCTCTTTCTCTCTCTCTTTCTCTCTCTCTCTGTCGCTCGCTGCCTCCCTCTCGCCATTTTCACGGCCTCCCTTCCAGACAACGCGCCGCCATCGCGCAGGCGTTCGACGAGTACAAGCAGAAGACGTGCATCCGCTTTGTCCCGCGCGGCGACGATGACTTCGACTACATCTACGTGAAGAGGAACGTCGCCTTCGGATGCTCATCGTACGTCGGCCGTGCTGGCGGGAATCAGACCGTATCTCTCGAAGTCGACAAATGCTTCAGCAAGGTGGGGTATTGTACTGTCCTGTACTCTGGGTACTGTAGCCGACCACCGTATCGTTGGGGCCTAATTTAAAGGGACGAAATCCTTAGCCTTGCCTTCCCAGTCCCTTTAAAAACCCCCCAAAACTCCAGGGCATCATCGCACACGAGCTGATGCACGCGATCGGCTTCTTCCACGAACATTCACGCACCGATCGCGACAATTACGTCGACATCGTCGAGGAACACATTAGGCCCGGTAATTCCATCCAATTACGCTATGAAAACCCCTACAGGGATGATGCGCAACTTTGAGAAGTACCCCCAGAAGATCATCGACCCGCTCGGCATGCCGTACGACTACGACTCGGTACGTGGGATACGGTAGTCAGGGTGGAGCATGCCGTACTCTAGGTGATGCACTACCATAAGCTGGCCTTCTCGAAGAATGGCAAGTCGACGATCGTGCCGAAGGAGGGTGGGGCGGAGATTGGGCAGAGATATAAGCTCAGTCTTATCGATGCGCAGAAGGTGAGTTTTGGCTTAGGTTTAGGATTAGGTTTCGGCTTGGGTCTAGGCTTAAGCTTAGGCTTAGCTTAGGCTTTGGCTTTGGCTTAGGCCTAGGCCTAGGCTTAGGTTCGGCTTCGGATTGGCCTTAGGCTTATCCCTCGGTTTATGCTTACAATTAGACTTACGCATAGGCTTAGGCAGGGGCATAGACAAGGGACTTAGGTTTAAGCTTAGCTCAGGCTCAGGCGTAGGCTTGGGCTCGCGTTTAGGCTGTGCTTCGGTTTATGCTTAGGCTTAGGCTTAGGTTTAGGCTGTGCTTCTGGCTTGGGTTCGGGCTTGGGCTTAGGTTTAGGAAGGTACCGTACATCACGGCTACGTTACCCACCTAAGGACTATTAATTTCCAGGTGAACAAACTGTATAAATGTGGGGATTATGCGTCGACGACCACGACCACCACAACGACACAGCCCACCTCGACGACGACGACGACCGGCAAGAAGGGGATCGAGGATCGTACCCCGTCCACGACCGCGCAAAAGGTATCCATGCCTTGCCGGTCCCTTTAAAATGATTTAGCCCCGCCCCAAATCTACAACTGGCGCCCCAGGAGCACGCAAAGGAAGTAGGTTTTGAAGTGATATTGCCAATAGGGTTTTCGGGTTTATTTAAAGGGATTGACAAGGCGAAACGATAGCTTTTTAACGGGACTTTTTTGAAAAAAAATAAAAATAAAAAGCTTGAAAGCTTATTTATATAACCTTAAAACATGGAAAAACTATCCAAAAAGCTAGCCATTTTGTCGAAAACCAACCATTTTTGCCATATTTTTGATTTGCACGCTAAAAATTAAAAGTATTAAAAAAGTATTAAAAGTATTAAAAAATGCATAAAAAAAGTAAAAAACAGCTTATAAACACTACCCGTAGTTCTATTAAAAAAAGAGAAAAAGGTATCCAGGGGATCTATAGGCCTGCCTGACCAGCCCCTTTAAAACTCTGAATTCTAGAATGCGAGGATCTGAATGCCCATTGTACAATGTGGGAACAGCTTGGCCATTGTGAACACTCGCTGAAATACATGTCGCACTACTGTAGAAAGGTCAGGGATTACGATACAGTACTGTACGCCCTACGCTTTCCCTCTTTAGGCGTGCGGGTTCTGCGATGATGAGGACCAGATTGAGGAAGAGCTGCGAAAGGAGAAGGAGGAACGCGAGAAGGAGAGAGTCGAGGAGCGGAGAGAGAAAGAGAGACGCGAGAAGGAGGAAAGGTGGGATCAAAAAGCCAAAAGCTGGGTTTCGCGCGGTTAGAATCCGGCTAGGGAGGCGTGCTGGCAGAGATTCTTTGAGAAAATGGGGCGAGGTAACTGAGATTCTTTCGGAAATATTGGCACGCTAGCAGAAATTCTTTGAGAAATCACGGCATGCTAACGGAAATTTTTTTGAGAAATCGCGGCAAGCAGCTAGCGGAGATGCTTTGAGAAATCACGGCACGCTAGCAGAGTTCTTTTGGGGAGCACCGTCGTGCTAGCAGATGCCATAGAAAATTCGCGGCAAGCTAGCAGAGTTTCTTTGAGACACCTATGCAAACTAGCTGGGTATCTTCGAGCGAAGATGACAGCTAGCAATGGCTCTTTGGGAAATCATGGCAAGCTCGCAGAGAACATTTGCAGATTTGAATCTAACGAACGTACAAAAATCTCTCCTTTTCCAGAATTCGAAAAGAGCAAGAAGAAAAGGAAAAGAAAAACCGCGAGCGATCGTCGTCGTCAACGACGACCACCACCACGACAACCTCGAGACCAGCGTCGACCACCACAAAGAAGATCTACCCGACGACGACACGACCAAGGGGAGGAGGATTTGGCAGGGGGAGATGGTCAACAACAAGGAGGCCAGAACCCAAGGAGAAGGAGAAGGAAAAGGTATATCGCGGAGTTTGGGCTTAAATGTACTTTGTAGCCGCGCGGGAAGAAGGGCGAGGTGTGCGAGGACAAGAACCTCTTCTGCTCCTACTGGGCCAAGATTGGCGAGTGCAACAGCGAGAGCAAATTTATGAAGGTAGGTGGTAGGTGGATCTACAAGCTTTGGCTTAGCTTGGGCTTAGAGCTGAGATTAGCTTGGCTTATTAAGTTCGGGTTGAAGCAAATTAACGCAAAAAAGTCGCAAAATTCCAGGTTTTCAACAAAATTTTATCCGAATTCCGAATTTTAAGGTATGCTAGCGGAGGTTATTTGATCAAGACCAGCTAGAAATCGTTATTTGAGCAAGACCAGGTAGCACAGAACCTCCGAGTATGGCGAGCTAGCGGAGATTATTTGAGCAAGACAGGAGGATCAGCAGATTTTTGAGCACGACAAGCTAGCAAAGACAATTTAGTCTTTAGCCTTTTCCGCCAACTAATCACTTTTTAAAGGTTTTCTGCAAGGCGAGCTGCGGCAAATGCTAATCTACCGCCCATTCTACGCCCCCCTCTTTCCGCCAGTGTACTATTTGCGTTCCGGTGATACTCCTTTTGCAGTCTATTTATAAGTGTGATTGTTACCTCTTGCTCCTCCTTCCTTTCCTCCTTCATCCCGCCGTACGCTACGAGTGTTTGTACTATTTTCTACGTCTTTCAACCCCCGCCCCCCCAACCGCGCTAATTCTAGCTGATAAACTCGAAAATGTCGGGTGTACCGTGTAGTGACTGTGTCATTGTCTCGTCCCCCCAGAATCCCCGCAGAGCATTTATTCGCTTTTCTTGAGATTTGCAGAATTCTTTGTCCTGAATAAATATTATTCCGTCCGGAGTTGCGCGGCGTCCAGCGGGCCGAGCGGCGTTTTTGTCGAGATTTTTCTGAAATGCGGGTAAAGAGCAAAACAAATTAAACTGCGACTAAGAAAAAGCACTAAATTTTGAGCCAGTTAAATATTAACTAGTTAAAAGTACTAAAATTTCGGGTGCTTTTGCATTATCGGGGGAGGGGATCTTAGCCTCCAATTTTTCTAATAAAAATAGTTTTTAAAACTGTTTTTGCTATTCCTTGGCGTAAAATTTACAAATTTTGCAAAAAATACCGGTTTTTGGACACAAATTTCGAGTTTTTTTGAAGCTTTTAGATGGTTTAATGGAAAACAGGCTATAAGCGCACAGTGTTCGCCTGATTTTTGGAGCTACCCGTAGTCGTACTTTCGAGACGCAGGGAACCAACTTACACCCAAAACCCTTGCGTTTATTAGAAGCATTAGTGATTTTTAAGGATTTAATTTTTGGGACGCCGCTGTAGAAACTCCTACCTTATCGGGGGTGGGGTTGCCCGTTTCGGAAGTGACGCCGACTTCCACGACCCTTGACTAGATACCTTAAAAACAACTAGCAAAACTCCTTTTTTCGACTAACCCGCTTCATCTGGGCACCGTTGGCCGAAGCGACGCGATTCGGCACGTACATCGACGCCACGGACAGCTTTGACGAGGGGGAGGCCCAGATCTGAAGCGCTAGCTACTTTCTGTTCCGCATTCTGTATTATCTTTATTGATGATTTAGTATTATTAATAATTGGGGCTACGGTTTACTTTACACCCCCCCCCCCGCCCCCAGCCGGAAGTTTTTGGCTATAAATTTTTTATTTTACATTATTGTAGGCTCAAATTAAAACTCTTAGTATATTTTTCGACGCTCTATCGAATGGCGTTGCAAAAATCCCGACAAAATAAGCGAAAATACCGAGAAAGCTTTCAGACCCTTCGGCTGTGGGGAGAGGGGGTAAAGTAAACTCTTACCATAATTGATTTAGCCCGAAAAAGGTAGGATTCTATGCAAACCTGACGATCGGCCGAGCCCCAAATTGTAAAAACAACGACAGGTAGGGCCGCAACCACCGACGCCACTTGGAAAACGATGGCCCATTCGGTGGGAGAACCTGAAAAATAGAGTCGTAAGCTTTTCCTAAAGAATTCCAGACATAGACATAATCCCGACAGCCAAAATCCTGACAGCCTACTTGTGATATTTCCGGTCGTTTTATCCATAAATGGTTTTAAACTCTGGGTTGTCGGGATTTTGAATTTCGGGATTTCGTTCCTAAAAGATCACTGCCAGGTTGCCCTTAATGTAGCAACACAAAATAATTCGCCTCACCCTGTTGCACAATCCTCTTTGTCAATATCTTGTTGCCGATACCGAACCAGGCGACGGCAAAGTACGTCCAGCCGGTGATGATCCCCGAAAAGGGTGGCGCCAATTGGACGAGGGCTGTTTGTACGCCTGGCGTGTGCATTCCTAAAAATTTATACACATTAGTGAAATTACGGGCCCTAGAGCGCATTACGACATGTAATTCCCAATTAGTGTTCGGCTTCCTACCCCCTTTAATAACGCAGAATCTCCACCTGCGCTAAACATGGCCGCGCACAACGACAGCACCGCCAACGCTGCGTGGTCCTTCTTGAAGAAGGGCACGATGCCGATGCAGATCGACAGCCCGGCAGAGGCGATACCGTTGAAGACCTAAAAATAAATTACTAAGAATATTAATTATGTAAAAATCATCAAAATTTTAAGAGAAAAAGTCAAAATGTTTCATCAAAATGTACCGAAAATGGTCAAAATTTATTTTCGTCATGATAGCGAAACGCCAGAAACAATATTAAAAAACAGTTACTATTATGTCCACGAGGTCTAGAAAAAAATTGCCCCCCCCCCCGCTAACGAACTAGAGCCATGGATCCATAAAACACACCTTGCACACCGTAGTCTTGTCGAACTCGCGTTGTACGATTAGATATGAGGAGAGGGATGAGGTGAACGTCTTCGAAAGAAATAGACATAACATCGGGAGGGCTGAAAAAAAGTTATACACTTTATCTAGCTTGTGTTTCCCTCAAAATCACTGCCAGCCCACCCGAAATGATCCCATTTTCCGTGGGTTGGAATTCGAGAACGTCACGAAGATAATTAGGCAGGAACTGGAATACTTTTTGCAAAATTTAAAAAATCTAACCTGCAACATGATGACAAGCGGGTACTCGTGGCAAACCATCGCCAACACGCTCGCCCACAGCGGTTTGCTACGCAACATTGCCCGGTACGGGACACGCCGACTTCGGTCTGTACGTTTTCCGATCGATTCGCAGGCTATTCTGAAGATATTTAGGCACAATTTAGAACCGCGATGCGTCCAAACGCTCACCCACCTGCTCTCCACAAAAAGACGCTCCCTCTCCGAGATGCAGCATTGTTTCGAGGGCTTATCCGCCCCAAATGGCAGCCAGAAGAACATGACGAGCAGCGACACCAACGCCGAGAGGTAGAAGATGGCCGGCCAGCCGCCGGCAATCTTTTGCGTGCACAGCCAACCGGCGGCTGGAAGTATGAAGAGACCGCCTGCAAGAAATAGGTGTTTTAGAAAGGTTAAAAAACACTGATGTATCAGGTATCGATAAAAAGTATAGAACTTTATCGGGAAGCAAAATTCCTAGAGGTTTATTACCTTCTTACTATTAATCTAAAACATCAATTCTTTTTTTTGCCCGCTACACTCAAGCTGTTTCAGAATTTATTGATCGAGAAAGTTTTTTTTGTAGCGACTTACCCATTTGCCGCCCCCCAGAAATTATACCAATCGCTGCCGCTCGTTCGGCTTGTGGAAACCATCTGAAAAAAATGTTAAAAAAAACGCGTAGGCCTACCTGGTAATCAGAGAATTTGCCGCGGGGATGAGACACGCATCGGCCGCCCCGACCGCCATCCGGCAAGCTACGGCCAGCCAAAATGAGACCGGTGATGCCAATGGTAGCAGCGCGTTGGCCGATACGCACAGCACAAGGCTAAACGAGAACAATGTAATAATCAAAAATAATATTTATTCTTACCTGGCGAACACCATCCACTTTCCATTCAACCGATCCGCCCACATCCCTGTCAACAACATCAACAGGTGACCCGCATTTTGCGCTGCCAGCACGTAGCCTTCCTAAACCTGGAATTAACCGTAAAAACATTACACACCTGCGATGCCTTCCAGTCCAACGTGCCGCCAAGCCCGGGATGTAGCGGACATGAACTCATGCAAATGATGCCCACCGAGATGTTGGACGTGCTGAGGCACTACACGGTACAACTCGGGACGCCCTTGGCTACGGCAGTACCTGATTGAAAGGGCCATATAGCAGCAGCACAGCAGTGCCGCCAGCACCAGCCGCATCGACGGGAACAGGGCCGTCGGCTCGGAGAGGTCGCCCGCCTGAAAGGGAGTTTAGTTTGCTCAAAAAACAGGTTTTTAGAATTTCGGCATTATGAATCTAGCACTTCTGAAATTTCGGTTCTTTTGCATTATCGGGGGAGGGGTGGTATTCAGTATCCAATGCTTTTTTGTTTCTAAACAAAACCCTACCCTACTTATAACCGTAAAAACTGGAAAATTTAGCCAAAAAATGCGAAAAACATTGATTTTTCGCCTTCGAATTTTTGTACTTTCAAGCGTTTGCTAGATACTTTTCCTTCAAAATCATTAAATTTTACTAATAAACTATTAAAATAATTGCTATTACGTTACTAGGCATTTTCGGAATTCTACACCCCCGCTAAAAGGAAAGAACCGAAGTTTCGACAATGAAATTCCGATGTCATAACTTTGACATTCTGATATCAAATCGATTTTCCGGGCTATAATATAGCCCTGAAGTTATGCGTTGAAAAGAATTTAATGCAGCCTAGAAAGAAGGCCAGGGCTCACCTCGGATCTGGTGCACGACGATTGCTTATGAAGTGGTGGCCGCGTGAGCGTGGCTTGAGGGGTAAGGGCTTGCGGTTGCTAAATAGGGTAAAGACATGGTAAGGCAACGCCCACCTCGTCCACAGATCCGATTCGAAACATTGCCGCCGGGGCTCGATCAACCACCGGGTAGGTCTTTTCCCCACCCTCATCTCGACTCGGCGCGCTCATCTGATTTTGTAGAAAACGGCACCGGCCAAGAAAAGAGTCTGAAAAATGGATATTTTGGTTATATTAACGTTATAAAAAGGCTTAAAAGTTTTTTTAACTATTAACAAGCCTCAAAAAGGGTTCTGGACTGTTAGCGAGGGGGGGGGGGGTAACCACATAATTTCCTGTGATTCTCTACGGCCCTACCACAAAATCTAAACCTTTTTTATAACAGTTTACATCGTTTTAAATATAAAAACAATATTTAAAAACTAAAAAATTTTTGACTTTTAAAGATATTTTTTATTAGTTTCTAGCAGTCAAAAACTACGAAAAACACTACAGTACATAATATATCATTTATGCCTACTATAGGTGTAAAAACATAAAGTGGTTCGCCCCCGCTAACAGTCCGGTACCCAAAAATGGGCCCAGCTGGCGGATCCACAACTGGGGTTCAAGTGATCGTGGGGGTAACTGGCGGGGGGATAAATCGTGTAGGGGGCTCTTTCGTCGGCTTTCCCGTCGACGGCGCATATCGTCTCGGAGAGGCCGATTTCCACGGTTCGCTTCTCCCGCCCTCCGCGATCAACCCCCGGCTGCTATCGGCCAGTCAATGATGGTGCTCGTTTTTTTCTCCACCCGCCCCCATCCGCCCGGGCTCATTCATTCCATCAATCGTCTGCGATCCCGGGCACCCCCCGAGTTGCGGGGGGTAATGAAAAGTCGAACGAGTTGGTCCGGGGAGCCACGGCTCAAAGTTTTCCAGTACCGCGTTCGACGTCATGCCAAATAGGCAACTTGTATAGGTCGAGCGTTCGGGTAAATTTGTAATCGAGCAGCCAGAAATGGTCCATATGATCATAAGAGAGTATAAGAGCGCTTTTAGTAGTTGCAACAGCATACCTAGAAAGCAAAAAAAATGCAAACAACTAAAGATACACTCAAACCAAAAGGGGTTAGCGGGCTCCGCCCGCTAACCCCGATACGTCTTATACCTCGCTAATAACGTATTATAGCGTTAAAATTCAAGTTTTCAAGTTAGTAAGCTGCCCAAGCGTGCCGAATTTGCCTCTGAGGTTCTCTTATAGGTTGAACTACAGAGGACGCAGCGTTTTAGAATACGTAAAATGCTGCTCGGAATTTACAAATTTGCAACGAAACGAATAACTGCCGTAATCAAGGGAAACTGGAATAAAATGGTTCCGTTGTTTCAGATGCACGACACGAAGTGGAGCCACTGATTCTGGAGTCGCTTACTGCAGAACAACGCTATTTACCATCTTAGAAGGATTTTTACTTGATCGACGTCGTCAGATGCATGTATTTACGAACGGACTCAATCGATATCGATGCTAGCAGCATTTCGATCGAAAGAATCGAATTTTATACGCTGGACGTTCCACCGTATATTACGACCGTCAACTGTTGTATTGTGGACTGAGGAGAAGTCGCGGGGGGATTCTCACGGATTTTTTGCTTTTTCGAAAAAACAGCTGTTTTGCACAAACCTCTGAATTTCGAAATTTTTATAATTGAAACCTCGGCGCTATTTCGGATTAGCGAGCCCACTTTTATCGACGGTTTGGCCTCGGTTTATAGAGTAGCTTGACGCGCTAAACTTGAATATTTGAGCTGAAATCAACCTGGTGTTTTGTTTGAGTTCAGCGCGTCAAATTACATGGTCGGTTGAAAACCACTGGGTCCGCTGATCCGGAGTAGCGCCGAAACTTCAATCACACGCCTCGAAGCCGATAGCCCTGTTCTCAGAATTTATCTTCTCACTTTCCAATTTCTAATTGTTGCTTTACGGTGTTTTTAGATATAGGGTTCTCTTGTTCCCTATCTGCTGCAGCTATGTACTTGACAAAGCCACAGGTTCGGAATTTCGGTGGTCTCGTAACTGTTTTTAGCGTCCCAAATGTCTTGAAGTCATCAAGGTCGGCGACCATTCGAATGCGCTCAAGAACCATCACTTCCTCGGGTTTTCTTGTAGTTCCTTTCTCACATTCCATGTTTTAGTGAGATCGCCCGCTTCGTGCGGAACAACTTGAACAACCTCGGGATCGCTCTCAACGACGATCACACTCTCCGCGAATTCTCCTCGATCGAACAGGTATTATTAGCCCTCTGGTGCCAAATCATTTTTTAGGCTCGCGTTTTCGCCAATGGGCAGACGCAGCAGAATATTCTGGTAGTCATCAATGACATTGGTGGGTTTTGCAACCTTCTCGGTTCTTCGATCTTTTCTTTTCTTCGTCTGCAAGGAAATTTTCAGCCGGTTCAAAAGAAGTAGTGGTCATTGGAAAAAGAAGTGTTGTCCATCGCTGGATCTGTGGCCACCGAATTCGCCTACGGCACCGGCAAGCAGCTACGGTATTCCAAGCTCTGTTCCCTAAATCTCTTGCAGAGATGCTTGCACACGTTTTGCTGCCTCGTACAACAACAACAACACCGTTGCTGAATCAGGAGCTGCATTCCAGCAGGTGAATTTGCTCGCTCTATTGCATTTCTTTTTAGTTATCCTCGGTCAACACTTGCGGTTGCCTCTATCCAGTCAAGCAGCTTCTTGCCCGTACGCACAAGTGTGGGGATTCCTTGATTCCGAAGGTATCGATATTTTTCTGTTGAAAACTTCGCGCTTTAGTTGGTTGCTGCGCTAGATGGGCCACGTGAACGCCTTCATGAAGCTATGTCCTCAGCTGAGACGCCATTAATGGTTCAGTCCATCGAGTCGAAAAGCGACATGGAAAATAAGGTAGTCTTGGTTCGCCTACGTCAATTTGCTTTACAGCCTGTGAGCATCAGCAGCACCGATCCCCAGAGCGTGAAGCTACCAACCGATTCCTATGAAGAGCTCGATCTCTCGTTGGAAGAGCTCAAAATAGAAGTGATCACACCGACACCACACGAGGAAGAAGGACCCGTGTTGCCGATAGTTGAGGCTCCACTTGAGCAGAAGGAACCGACTCCTGTCCCCGAAATCACCATCATGGAAATCGAGCCAATTTCACTGGTATGCACATCCTCCATTTCTACCATCCCAGTTTAGAATGTTCGCGAAATCTGCGCTCCGAGCGAGACCGGGACTTCTCACAGCGTGGATTTCGACTTGTCGTTCGCGGCTGGCGATGGGAAGCAGTTGGACCATCTCGATACGACAAGTGTCCCTTCGATTGGTACTCCATCAGCTCCACCGACTCCCCGCACGGCAAAGTTCGACCCAAGGACCCGTCAGAGTGCCCGAGATACCATTTCACCATCGATGCGGATGATTACCAACGCTTTGCGTGGCATTGGGCTCAGCAAGGTAAAAGTAAATTCTGCTTGGTTATACTCATTTTAGCCTGCCGCTCCAAGAGTTGTACGTACACCGGTCATGCAAGGCGACAAATACGACGAGGCCCCGCGCACATTTGTGTCGGTCATTCGAGTAAATATACACAAACCGCCTACGTTTTGCTTAGGATGAGGAGATTGGAGCTTCCTTCGTTGATTTGTTGCAAGAAGTCGCGAAGCATGAATGGGAGATGCCCAAATTGCAAGCTGTGTTTTTGGGAAATCTCAGCAAAGCACACAAATTTATAGGCGAAGTATGTTTGTTTTATTGAATCATTTGTTTTTTGTAGATGCTCAGAGACCAGCTTTTCGTCGATCTGATGGGCGTGAATGCGGCGTTGGAGAATCAGATGAAAGAAAACAACGTGCTCACCGCCCCTCGTGCTGCAAAATGCTGGGCTCTCATACTCATGTATCGCGTCGAGATTTGAAATATATCCCTGCTTTTAGTTGCCACTCGAAGATCGTTCGCCTTCTCATCTACATGGCGCAATCCCTGGTTTGAGGTTTTCATGTTATTTTAATTTTGCTTTTAGGACGAGCTACCAGCAAGTTCCACACCGGTTTTGCGCATGGCGACCTCCAAGCTGCTTGGCTCAGCACCAGGAAAAACTATAGTAAATTTTCGATGCATTCTAGAACTTTTTTTTTAGCGCAATCTCCTGCGCTCTTCGCTCAAAGCCCTGACACAGGCCTGCAAGACGCGTCAACTCTCGGCATTTGTGAAGAAGTTTTTTGTTGACTATCACCGCATCGCTGTTTATATCACGGTAAGACCCCCATTGTTTCTGCAGCTTCATTTTTCCATTTAGCTGCTGCGTCTCGAAGAAAGCTTCAGTCGCTTTGCGGCCCAAGCCCGTCGGTGCGTGCGCATTGATTTGTCGGAAGGGGAAGCCCTCGCCTTGGGCCGACGCGCAGCCCAGCTCTTCAAAGCCACCGAGCTAACAGTTGCCGAAAACTACGGTATGTACAACTTGTTCGTTTGATCAACAATATCGTTTAGCCGACTTCTATCGGGATATCTGCACAATGCTCGCCTCACGGCCGGAGCTAGCCAACGAAGACATCCCGATGTTTGCTTTCACAGCATCGATCGAACTATAAGCCTCCATCAGTTGCCACTAAATATTACATCCTCTCTCAATGCTAACTTCAATTTGGTGGCCTTTCTATTTGACCTATTTTGCCTTGTTTTTTCGCTTCTTTGCTTGCAGTACTTGTTCTCGAATAAAAATTTTATTGCATTGATCGGCTAACATTTAGCCTGCGGTTTACTTCCGATGGGTTTCTTGCGCTTACACGGCCGTCTTTCTGGTTGGGTATTCCTATTTTTGAGATGCCCTTGATCACCGATGTCAAGTCCTTGGAAGTACTATCGAGATGGAATTCATGCTTGGTCGGTAGTTTATAACTGGCCTACTTCGTTGCGTATTGTAATTGTCTAGTTTCGCGAGGTTCATGCTCGGTCTTTTCAGGGACAAGAGGTTCGCATCCTTACGCAGGATGAGAAGAACTACCGGGGACATTTGAGTTGCTTTGATACCGAGGTCGGCGTCTTTCCGAAAGCAATTCTCTTTTTAGGGTTCTGTGATCGGGATATCTCAATGCTATGAGCTCACTGAGAAGAATAAGAAGAGCCTCTTTGTTTCGGAAAATGATATGCGGTCGAAGATGGCATTCCATATTTCGGATGTCCGTCAAATCACCATACCTGGCAAACTCTATGAAGAGAAGCGTAAGTATTGCTAAACTCTTTGTTCTATGTTCATAGATTTCCGCCTGGATGGTGCCTACCACGAAAAGACCAAGGGAATTGCTCATCGGGAGTTGGTAGCTTTCGACGATTTCCTCGGCGAAGCCACGGAATTGGTATTTTTACTATGGCCCTTAAACGAGTAAAGGTGAACGATGGAAGATGGGCAGTGGACGAGATGCTGGCGACCAATGCGGAATTAGGAGTCAAGACTAGCTTCGCAGAGGATCTCTCGCAATTTACGAAGTATGTTTTGCATACTTGTTGCCTTGTTTTATAACGACGCAATTTGTTTAGGCTTTTCATAAATTTATTTTTAGCGTAGCTGTGCCGAAACTGAGCAAGGAAGCTATTGCGCAGGCGCAAAAACTCGCCGACAAGATAGAAGGCGATGCAATGAGTAAAGTAAGTATTTAATTCGAAATTGTTACGAATTTTAGCACAATGCCCGGCTGGAAAATGACGATGAAGAGAAGGACTTGGACAAGCTCACGGTGAACGAGGACTTGCATCAGCCCAAAAACTACCTGGGGAAGAAACCGTCGCTGGCAATGACGCGGCGGAACAAGCCCTACCACGAGCAATCCAAAAACAAGAACAAATCTGCGTCCGCTGGTCCCCGTAACTCGCCGCCCATCTTGGACCGTGCGCAGCCGTGCAAGCCAAAGGAGATTGAAAGGTAATGGGTTAACTTTTAGAATATTCATCGCTTTCATTTTATATTGCGCATTTCAGCAGCCAAAAATCTGAGCTGAAGCTGGTCGAGAAGCCGCCGTCGGCCGAGCCGCCTAAGGAGCTAGTGAACGCAGAAGGGCTGGAAAGCACGAAAGCTGCCAAACAAGATGCTGTTGAAGATCAGAAACCTGAGCAAAAGTACTGTCTGTCTCTTGATTTGCAGCGCATTTTTAGGACTAAGGAGTTCCGTTTCAACGCCGATGCCTGTGCCTTCGTTCCGAGAAGCATGCAGCAGACGGTGCCAGCACCATCCAGCGGGCCGGCCGCCAATTTTGCTCCGCGTAATCGGCAGAGTGCACCGCCTGCTGTGCAGCCGATGCCCGGTATGGGCTATGTCCAACAGGTTGGGCTTATGCTGACTAAGTACCTCTGTTTTAGCCTATGCAGGGCACTTTGATGATGCCCTATCAGGATCCGACGATGCAGGGTTATACGGTAATTCCGCTTTATTATCTTATTTCGCGGTTCTTTAGCACACCTATCCGGCTTATCCACCTGTTTCTATTCCGCCGCTATTCCCGTCAATGACTGCTGTCCATCAGCAATCCGGTACTATCCTTATTCGGGAATAAAATGTCTTTGTTTAGTCCTTTACACGCCGCAAAACTATACGGCTGCCCTCTGCCAGCAGCCTCAGATTACCGCCACCTACTTCAACACTTCTGCGGCACCGCCATTGGTGCCTCGTGTACAGTACCAATCTCAAGCCTACATGCCTCAGGTACTGGTTTTCTTACCACTCTCAATTTGTTGGTTATAGGTTTCGATGGCCGCTGCTAGACCGTTTGTGCCGCCGAACTACACGGCCGTCGACTTCCAGCACTATCCGCCCCATCTGCGGTCCACAACACCTCTGGCTGGCCATCCGCCCTATTAGCTCCTCCACATCCACCGTTTATTGTTGTTGCGTTAACGCGGAGCCCTTTTGCATGCCGTTTCTTTTTGCTCTACGAATAAACGATTTCATTTAACTTTGCAGGAAACGCGAGTTGTTGAGAATAAGGATTGTTACGGACTTCGACCGGAAAGCAGGCGTAATTCGTGAGAGTTTGGGTGCAATGCTTGGCAAGCCGGGTCTTATGGCCGTAAGCCTTGGATGGCGTGTGGGCTTGTGCTCGTAATCCCTCGTGCAAGTGATAAGAAATGTTCATTTTCGGGTTTTGCAAGGTTTCTTGGCCTTTGCGGTGGCTAGCGAAATGTTTTTCACTATATTAATTTTTATATGACCTCGAGCTCAGCCTCAACCATGTCTTGGTGAGAACGGTTTTCCCCCACAGGATTCCTCAAATTCCGAGCGCTACCCCACGTGACTCGTCGACGTTCCGATGGATATGATGGCTGATTCAGACGGAATTTCCGCCGGGGAAGACAATTCGTTTCGGATGGGATGCGTGTTTGTGTGTGTTCTCGGGTGTGGTTGTGGACCGGTTGTGACCAGGAGGGCCATTTCGGACACCTCCACCCCCACACATCCCTTCTATGAATAGGGGGACCGAGAAGACGGTGATCGGGGTAAACATCGTCTCCTCCTTCCTGCTCACCCATAAAAGGGCCGAATGGCCGCTTCAGCCTCATCTTATCGCATTCCGGCATATGGCAAATGTCAGACATTTGAAACTAACAATTTCCAAACTTTCTTTTCTGCCTTAAGTTTCCACTGTTTAAATTATCCCGGTGTTTTCTTGTTTATAGTTTTCTGTCTCACTAAATTTTCAGTTCGGCATTTAGTTACCACTTCGAATTTCAGGTATATCACAATGATCTCGATGATCAACTACCCGTCAGATTCGCCAAAAGAATTCTATGGTCCGTGGTTTGGTTAATCTTAGTTCGAAACTGCGCTAACAAGGAGACGTTTTTGAGTGTCGTCGGGACTTTGGCATCGGACCAAGCCTATCTTGTGCAGAATTTTACGCTGATTCCGAATATGGCAACCGTTTTTGCGGAATAGCCATTTCTCGAAAGTTATGAACGATTTAAACCTCAAAACAGCCCAAAATCGGCTACTTTCGATAGTCATAAAAGGCTTCGGAATAGGTTTTAGACAAAACTTTATAGTGCATCTTGTTCAGAAAAAAATTCTCTATAAAATAAGCTACTTAACTCAAAAATGTTGGAATTTTGAAAATTTTTGTAAAATTATGGATGGGCCTGTAAATTTATCAAATTTTTCCACCTTTTCAATGATTTTGGAAAAGATGGTAGATTTTATAGAGAATTTTTTTCTGAACAAGATGCACTATCTGGTTTTGTCTAAAACCTATTCCGAAGCCTTTTATGACTATCGAAAGTAGCCGATTTTGGGCTATTTTGAGGTTTAAATCGTTCATAACTTTCGAGAAATGGCTATTCCGCAAAAACGGTTGCCATATTCGGAATCAGCGTAAAATTCTGCACAATATAGGCTTGGTCCGATGCCAAAGTCCCGACGACACTCAAAAACGTCTCCTTGTAAGCTAATTTGCTACTACTTTTTTATATCTATTGTCTAATGGCTTATTAAAAATGCTAGTCCTATCATATTAGTATTACCGATTTAGCGACGTTTTCCAATGAGTGATAACCGACATTTCGTAAATGCACATTTAGGAGGTGCGACCGGCGAAGGGCGCTTCTACTTCCCCAACCGCTATCTGCGGGTGTCGAAAAAGGAGAAACGCATCGTCACCGTCAGTCAGGCCGACGAGCCGCACCAGCTGATCCCCGAACAGATCGAACTCCGTCGCCAGGTAGGATTTTACTCGACGGCGTGGACACCAAGCTTTTCAACAAGTTCAGTCAAAGTCTTTCAGTAAGCGTTCCTTTTTCACGAAATCCATAAATAATCACAATCTGTTAATATTTCTGCTTTTTTCGAAAGAAAGACTTGCAAATAAAGTAGGAAAAGCTATACAAGCTTCGAAACCGGGGTCTAAAATTATTTCTTAGGGATATTCACTACTCAAAAACCTCGTGGGTTGTTCCCGGCCGGCGAAAAATCTGTTTTTTGACCAAAAACTTTGAATTAAAAGGCCGTTTGCGGGAGGACCGAAACAGGCTTGGCACAGTTTTTTTCGACCCTGTTTTTATGATGCCATCTGAAAGAGCGTTACCGAATTAGTAGGGTGGCATAGTTTTGAAAGTTTAAAAAGTTGATTTTTGGGGTTTAAAGGGCCGTTGAAGTTGCCGACATCGAAAACCTATCTCGAAAATTACTGGACCAAATTTGCTGAAAACTTGTGACAATACCTAATTTGGGATGGAGATCATTTCGCTAATACATTTCAAAACCTGAAAATGGCCGGAACATAGGAATCCCGCGTACTAAAAACAGTTTTTTAAGATTTTCTAATTAATGGGAAAACGGCGGCATCCTGGAAATAGCATAGAAAGATGCGCCAATTTTTTCTACGTCGAATGATGTGTCTTTTAGGATGCCGCCGTTTTCCCATCATGTGTAAAAACTGCATTTTCTTGATGATAAAAAGAAAAGTATCCAGATTTTCAAACGGGGAGTCACCCACTTGCTTCTAGAAGCGCAGCCAAGTCAATTGCAAAAAAGAGCAAAAAGAAATTCGGTTTCTAAAAGGGGGCTGGGATTGAACTCGGGTCGTTCGCCTGGGAGGTGGCGGCGCCCTCTAGCCTCTGTCGGAGTCTGTCCCCCAGAGCGCCCCAGGCGGACCATCGCGGGTTCGATTCCCCTCCGTACTCAACTTCGCGTAGCTGAAGAATTTAATTTTGCTTTTTTTTGATAATGGGTGGCATTGATCTCTATATGTTTTCCGCAATCCTTTATATTTTTCATTCGCAGCCCCCGATCTTCTAACGCCACTTTTGTTGATTCCAGAGATCACGACTTTTCTAGATGATGGGAAAACGGCGGCATCCTAAAAGACACATCATTCGATGTAGAAAAAATTGGCGCATCTTTTTATGCTATTTTCAGGATGCCGACGATTTCCCATTAATTAGAAAATCTTAAAAAACTGTTTTTAGTACGCGAGATTCCTATGTTCCGGCCATTTTCAGGTTTTGAAATGTATTAGAGAAATGATCTCAATCCCAAATTAGGTATTGTCACAAGTTTTCAGCAAATTTGGTCCAGTAATTTTCGAGATAGGTTTTCGATGTCGGCGACTTCAACGGCCCTTTAAACCCCAGAAATCAACTTTTTAAACTTTCAAAACTATGCCAGCCTACTAATTCGGCCACGCTCTTTCAGATCGCATCATAAAAATAGGGTCGAAAAAAACTGTGCCAAGCCATAATGGGGGCTGTTCGAGTGGCTGGCGGATGGCCTTTTAATACAGTTAAAGCTATGAAAAATCAACTACGGCGATAAATACATATCCCTCTGCTTTCCAGGCCTCCGACACAATGTGGACCGGTCTCCTTCACAAGAAGATCATCGAAAAACTGCAGGAAGGCCAGGATATTATGGCCCACCCGTAGGGCCAGCCCCTTTCCCCTCGTTCCCTCGCATGACATGTATATACAAATCGTTAATAAAAAATATATTTAACTTTATTACATACCGCAAGTAAATTTTTGCACATAGATCAGTCAAATGGCACCATATTCCTAGCGTATAATTACAGCGCCCGGCGTTTGTTTTTTTGCACTTTATTGTGTCTCGTTTTGGGCGAAGAAAAAGTTGCCGGCGATTGGTTGGCCTGAAAAAAAGGGGGATATGGGAAAATGGAAAAAAGTTGCTTTTTAAATTTTAGAGAGGATTTGTATCGATTCCTTATAGAAACGCGATACGCAACGCAACGTTTTCATTTCGTAAAAGCTTCGGATCCCTTGAGGATGACTAAACAGCGTGCGCGTTTGTTTCGTGGCGCGGCGAAATCCACAGGAAAAATATGTCTTGCCCGTCCCTTTAAATGAGTTGGGAAGGACTCACCGAGCTTGTGCTTTTCCACAAACTTCTTCACCGAGAACTTGGCCCGCGTACTGGGTTTTGGCTCCTGGAATTTCGGGATTTTTAGAAGCAGAGCATCTCCAGCTCTCTCGCTCTGTCTCTCTCTCTATCTCTCTCGCTCGCCCGCTCTCTCTCTCTTTCTCTCTTTCTCTCTTTCTCTCTCTCTCTCTCTCGCTTACCGCCACTCGTCGTCCCTGATGTTCCCACATGAGGATGATGTAGCGATGGAGTCCAGTGCGAGGTCCCGGCCCCGGCGACCCGTAGGCCATCTGGTGCTGGCCTGCAAAACGACTTTCCGCCTGACACGCACATGTTTGCCCCGAGTTTTTTCCTATTTTACGCCCCATTTTGGGTCCCGCAACGGCCGGCTGACCGATAGATGTCTAGGCCATGGCGGAGAGAATAGTTTTGGGGGTTTAAAAACGGCTTAAAAGGGGAGATTTCCATGAGGTTTGGCATAGGCTTAGGCTTATGCTTCGGCGTCGCTTAGGGGCTTTGGCTTGGGTTTAGGCTTAATAAGGCTTGGCTTAGGCTTAGGTTTTAGCTTAATCGTGGGCTTAGGCGTAAAGTTGACTGTAAGATGTCGATTCATACCTCCATTAATTCCCTCGAGCACGTTTGATGCAGGAATATTGCAGACGAGCCAGTGCAACCATTCAGACACCGACGGGTTCTTCCGCGACAGGTTGTCCGGATCTAAAAGGCTTATTTAGGCTTTTAAGCGGTTTCTTGGCGTCTGTTAAGAGTACAGCTCGGAATTTGGAAAACTAAATTGAAAAATACATAAAAATGACGTAGAAAATTTCGACCGTATGCGAAAAATCTAGAAAGACGCGTTACGCCCCTGTACGTACCGATCATGAGCATGGTGAAGGTGCTCTCCGGGTCAACGTTGAGGTTGAAGCGCGGCGCGTTCTTCAGGTTGCGCACTTGCAGCGTCATCCCGGGCTCGACCTTGATCCCATCCCAGACCAGCTGGAAAAAGGAAAAATTATTCTATCGCTCTCTTTATCTCTCTTTTTCTGACTCTTCAATTCACTCTGTCGCTCACTCTCTCTCTCACTCTCTCTCGCTCTCTCTCTCGCTTTCTCTCGCTATTTAACTAGCTCCATCTCGTTCTCTGGTTATCTCTCTCTAGCTCTCTCTCACTCTCTCCCTTTCTCTTTCTCTCACTGTCTCTTCGAAGCAAACCCAAACGGCCGTTTCTCGAAAACGCTGCTTAAAAATAAAATTCGGCCCGCCCATCACCCCGATTCCGATAAAGAACTGTCTACGCCTCCCCATCGCCCTAATCGCCCAGCTTACATTGAGCTTTTCCCGGGGCGGCTGCTCCAGGATGTTCGGGCAAATTTCGTGTTGCGAAAAGAGGGCGGCCAGGTCACCCATCTTTTCTGAAAGGGCCCACATAAAATCACGCATAAATAAAAATCTTGTACAGAAATTAGTACCTACAAAAGTCCAAACACTAACAAAATAGGGGACCGGAAACTGGGACGGTCGTCTTTCAAAAGTCAGTTGTCGACTGGGGGGCAGCAAAACCTGTAAATAAGCCCCGAGGGCAGGGCCAAGAAGCCGAGGCTCACAACGGGTAGTGTAATCAGTGTCCTCCTGTTCATTCCTCTCTCTCTCTCTCTCTCTCTCTCTCTCTCTCTCTCTCTCTCTCTCTCTCAGCCTCCCCAGCTGGCCATCCACCGTTTTTCACCCCAAGTGCCCATCCCTCAGCGCTGCCCCCCGCAAATCCTTGAACATGACCGAGGATCAGAAAGTTGGAAACCTTAAAAGGTTAAGCTAAGCCAATGTTAAGCCGAACCTGAGCCTAAGCCTAAGTCAAGCCTAAGCCTAAGCCAAGCCCGAAAATAAGCCTAAGCCAACCCTAAACCTGCGCTAAAGCTAAAGACCAAGCCTAACCTAAAACCAGCCCAGCCCATGGACAAGCGGGCGCGTTCCGTTTCGTAAAAACGATAGAATCCGTAAGAATCCTCCCACAAAATCCACCCCACTGCCTTGCCGGTCCCTTTAATTCTAGCCTGAACCGTCAGCTACATACCCCAGCTAGCTTTTCTTGCGTACCCCCGCAAAGTGGGTAGTGTGGCAGAGAGTGGCGCCCGCTTTTTCGGGATGACGGCTTGGAGGGATTGAACAGTTTCGATTCGACTCCCCCTGCCACCTTCCACTCGATCGGCCTTCGAAAGAATTCCCATCCGTGACCGGCAGCCCCTGGGGGGGGAGGATGACACTGGAGGCTGAGCTGATTCTTATCAAAATCTTCGCACTTTCACGGGCGAGGGAGATGGAGAGGTAGAGAGAGAGTGAGAGAGGGGGAGAGCGGGAGCGAGAGAGGGAGAGCGAGGATGATTTTTGAGCACCGAGCAGGAAAAACATGCTGATGCCGAGACTCCTTCAACTTTTTGATGGCTTCGAAGATATAACAACGTTGATATAGCCATTTTAAAGGACCGTGCAAGGCAGGACACTGGATATAGCCCGCGCCGTGAGAGGACATTTTAAATCTCAGTCCAGTTTTAATGCCTTTGCTAGTAAATTTAGCTATCAAAAACTACCTAACCCACTTAGAAAAAAATTGATAACCTTTGAAATTTGAGGCGAAAATCATAGTAGAAAATGAGTTATTTTATTTAATGCCCCTTTCCCCCCGATAATGCAACAGTACCCTATCAGGGAACGGCTGATGGGCTACACTTGCGCTCCGCTTGCCTCGGAATAAAGATTTATTTGTGTCCATTGCCGAAAACTGCCCGCTCTTTACTGTTCCAATTAGGGCATTCATTAACCCCGTAAACGGCTACTATAGTCTTCAAGTGTCAATAGTACAGTCGCGTGCTTCTCGTTCCGGTGTTGATGAGGTCACAGAGGGCGAGAGAGCGAGAGAGAGGGAGAGAGGGGGAGTGAGAGAGAGCAAGAGATAGAGAGCGAGAGAGCCACCCGGACAGCTAGACGACCCTGGGATGTGCAAAAACTCTCGGAAACCCCAGGCGCCATGCAAATTTCAGTCCACCCCCCCCTTGGGGGTTGAATAGGCGCGATAATGTTTTTCTGTCTGTATGTATGCCTGTATGTGTCTGTCTGCATGTCTGTTTGTCTCTCTGTCTATTTGAGACCTTCCCCTTCCCTTCCTCTAGCTGGCTAAGGACGTCCAGAGGAACTGCCCGTACCCCCCGCAAAGAGGTAGGCGTTTTCGATACGTCGTCGAAAAGTCTACATACTTTTCCCGAGGAATCGGTGAAAGTGCATGGCCGGGGGAGGGCGCCTTATAAGAAGCCTTTCGAGTGTCGACAGGTGGCTGCCAGGGCTTTGGCCCCAGGGATACGGTAGCTGCGGTTCAGCTTTTAGCCCAACGAAAAGTAATAAGTAATACCTTTAACGCTTTCAGGGTGGAGGATTCCACCTATGAAAGTCTGCCTCTTTCTTTTGACCTTGCTACGGTATTCTTACGTACACCCCTATGTAATTAGGTGTATACGTTGTAATCCCTAAACGTGCGCTGAAAGTCGGGTTACGGTAGCTTGTGGGGCAGCTTTTAGGCTTTTATGCTTTTTAGCTTGACCTGAGCTTTTTAAGCCCAGCCCTAGTATAAGCCTAAGCCAGGGCCACGAAAATCCTAAGCCACACTTCAGCCAAACCAAACCAGCAACGAATTCGTGCCCGATATCTCAAGCTCCGTCCCACCCCTGCCCCCTTCAATTTCAATCCAAAATGTTCAAAATCCACTTCTTACCGCCGTGGTTTCCGACAGAAGGGAGTGACGGCTTCTGCCATCCTTTTTTCCGCCTTCTTCCCCCTACCCGGACACCTCGTCGATAGCAAGTTTTCGGACTGGTGTCCGTAGCGCTCCGCTCGGCCTCCTGGCGGCAGCCATCCACCCCCACCCCAGCCCCGCCATATTATACCATTTGTGGCTGTTGATGGGGGGATTGCTGGGTGGAGGGGTGTCATTAGTGTGCTTCCGGATTCCGGCTTCTCAAAATATTGTTTCTATTTTAAACGGATGTCATGCTTACCGATTACCAATAGCTACCGTAGCCCTCCCGATAATTTCGATTTCATCCTATAAACAGTACTGCAACGTAGCGTAACGTACTATGTGCTTCCACTTCTATATTTTGCGTCAAAGCTACCGTATCCCGTCCTTCTACGCTATCGTAGTCTTTTTCGAATAAATATGGTCTCGTAATTTCCGCTACCTTACCTTACTGTACGCTCTAAAGTTACGAACGGCTCCGTAGGGCAGAAAAGAGCGTGGAAAAGCTACCGTAATCCGTAGGAAAGTCCCCGTAATCCTCAGAAATCCGTATCCCATAGAAAAGTTACCACAACCCATCGAAAAACTACCGTAATCCGTAGGGAAGATTATCGTAATTCGCTTTATAACGTAATTTCCGTAACCCTAAGGTAACCTTTGATCCTAGTACGTAATACACCAGACAACGCTACCGTAATCTTCTTCGATAACCCACCGTACTGCTCCTGTCGTATTTCCCTGATTTTAATATTTTTTCATTTATTCCGGTTACGATACCTCCCCCCTATAACTCACAATTGCAGGAATGGAACGGCCGGTGTTGGTGTCGGCGGTGGCGCTGTCGGGCGCGGCGGTGCTGTTCTCGTTGGGGGTGTGCGCATTCCTCTACAATGACCTCTACGACTTCCACACCGAGGCCCTTATGGAGCTCGACGAGTTCAAGGTGGGCAGTGGATTTTGGGGCTTCGGGTTAGGCATAGGTTTAGGCTTAGCTTAGGCTTAGGCTTGGGCTTGGGCTTAGGCTTGGGCTTGGGCTTAGGCTTGGGCTTCGCTTAGGCTTAGGCTTAGGTCTAAGCTTAGCTGAGGCGTAGGCTTTACCTTGGCAACATTCCTGATTCCAGAACATTGCCAACTACGCGTGGCGTGAGATGGAGCCCGCCTCCAACCCGTTCGAGTTTGCCCGCGCCAAGAGGGCTGCTGGTAAGTGCAGAATCATGATTCTGAGACCATTTCGCTCCGCTTTAGCCCAATGCAACTGCAAGGCCGGCGGAAATGGATGCCCGGCTGGACCGCCAGGACCCAAGGGAACACCTGGAGCACCAGGATTGGACGGAGAGAAGGGAGACAAGGGACGCGATGGAGGACGAGCTCTGCCATTCCAGTTCTCGGTATGTTTGTGGGGAGCTTGAGCTTAGGTTAAGCTCACGGTTAGGCTTAAACTCAGGTACAGGCTTGGGCTTAGACCTTAGCTTAGGCTTAGGTTTGCGCTTCGCTTAGGCTTAAGTTTGGTCTTTCATCAGCTTAGGCTAGGCTAAGGCCCCGGCTTAAGCGTAAGGTCGGGCTCAGAGAAAGGCGTCACGAGACTCAGAGCAAAAAGCAAAAAAATTTGGCGCTGCCCGGATTCGAACCCGCATCCTTCGCCTAATGGCCAAGCATTCTAACCACTGCGCCACCGGTCTAGGTCCCCAAAACCTCCAGAAAATCGATTCATAATCCGCCCAAGCCAAAAAGCAAACATTTCGCGTCGCGTGGGTTCGAACCCGGGCTCATTTCCCCTCATAGCCAAGCTTACTAGCCACTACGCCACTCTAAAAAAATTCAGGACGGCTCCGTGGGATGCATCAAGTGCCCGGCCGGCCCACCCGGACCTCAGGGACCACCCGGACCAATCGGAGGACCCGGCGAGGAGGGTTTCCCCGGTGGAAACGGAAACGAAGGACGAGATGGAGCCGATGGACCCGATGGATGTATGGGAGATATTGGAGGAGAAGGACCACGTGGACCTCCTGGACCCCCTGGACCACCCGGAAAGGGAGGACACAAATACAAGGCTGCTCCTGGGCCCAAGGGATTGCCTGGAAATCCCGGAAACCCTGGAAACCAGGGACCCAAGGTGAGAGATTGGAGTTTAAAGGGATTGTGATAGTCGGTGATTTAGCATAGAATTGATGCTAGAAGAGAGAGAGAGAGAGAGAGAGAGAGAGAGAGAGTGAGAGAGCAATTGAGCGTGAGAGAGGGGAGAGATAGCGACATAGAGGGAGAAAGAGAGAGGTAGAGAGAGAGCGAGAAATGAGGAAGAGAGTGACAGACAGATAGAGAGAGAGTGAGTGGGTGATCTAGAGAGAGTGAGTGAGAGTGAGAGAGAGATGCTAGCAGCGGTTTTTAAGGAATTTTTCGACTAGCCATTCAAAGTTAAAAAAATAAAAATTCTCCGAATTTCAGGGCCCACCCGGACCCCAAGGAAACCCCGGCCCGAACGGACCTCAAGGAAACCCCGGAAAGCGCGGAGCTGCCGGAAATCCCGGAGCCTACGGACAGCCCGGAAGCCGAGGAGAGCCTGGCGGTGATGCTGCATACTGCCCATGCCCGCCAAGGACATCGAATATGGCTGCTGACAATGGACAGGCGGCGTCTGGATACTAAATGGTGCCCCCATGGCTACCGTATCACTAACACCATCAATGGCTATTCATATTTATTACGGCATTCTCTCAAGTGTGCCAATATGCTCACCAAGGCAATAAAGAATTTTATGAGAATTGTCGAAAGGATTGAGGTCACTAAAGGGATGGGCAAGGCACGAATATGAATTTTCGATCATGAATTTCCACAGCTTCGCGCCGTCAAAGCAACGCGGCGACGGCACCTTTTCTTTTCGTCTATTTTCAAGCGCACGTAGCCCTCTGGGTGGGGGAGCGTGGGGAGAGAGCGAGTGAGCAGGCGAGAGAAAGAGAGAGAGAAAGAGAGAGCGAGAGATGAGAGAGAGACAGAGAGAGAAGGTGAGAGAAGTTGAGAGCAAGAGAATGTACCTAAAAGACATCAATAGTACTCTGTAGGCCTACTCCCAAAGTTGTCGGAAGGGTATGAGAAAGTTGGGCTTGTCGGTCCCTTTAAGGGTCCAGCCAAGGTCACGCCTCAGCTAGGTTGCCACCTTTTAAGACATCCGGGCATTGTTTAGTGAGCCATTACTGTCACCATTTCGTATTTTTAGACAAATCTTTATCATCGTTTTCTATATTTAGACAATCGGTGGTAGAGGATCACAAAAAATGCAAATGTAAAGCCCGTTTTTGCGCGCTCACAGGGATTAGTAGACGGTTAGTGGGGTTGACCTCGAGAAGGGGCACAAAATAGGAAGATATATCGTTAATCGGTTAGTTATTAGTACAGTTACGGAATCTGCTCCTTGCGTTTCCGTTTTGGCTCTTTCATAGTTGGACCTGAAGCTTAGCTTGGGCGGGGCTTAGGTTTAGCTTAGGCTCCGGCTCCGGCTTCAGGCTTAGCTTGAGCTTTGCTTAGGCTTAGCTTAGCTTAGGCTTAGCTTCGGCTTAGCTTATACATAGGTCCGTAAAAGGAGCTTAAAAGGAACGCAAGGGCAAAAATTTGCGTATATAATTAAAAAACAGGCAAGAATTAGTTGAGATCAGAAGACAGGAAATTTCAAGAATTACAAGCTAAAAATGGTTGATTCTGAAAAAGCTCTAGGTGATACGGTGGGGGCTTGAGCAACTTTTAGCAGGGGAAAGGCCGCCAAATCGCAGAGATGTACAGAAAGCGGGGAAACACCAGAATTCGATTCTAGAAAGGTCTAGAAAGTCGGAAGGTATAGGTTTTTTAGTTTAAGAATTGTATTTAGGCAATTTCGGGGTCCTTCTTCAATTCTTCGATATCATCGGCTCCTTCCTGGTCGAGGGCCGTGTATTCGTTGTCTTCGAGGAGGGCGTCGAGCTGCTTACGGCTGACCTTGGTCGAGCTGAAATGGAATATTTGTTAACTCTAATTTATATGGGAGTTAAATCGACCGGAAAGGCGAGTCTTTGATTAATAGGCTTTTCAATGAGTACGTCGCTGTACGTTAACGTACGCTACCGTAGGCTACTGCGCGTAAGATTACGAAACTGTACGAAGTTGTATGCTACGGCACGCTATGTGCGCTACGTACGCTACTGCTAGCTATTGTACGAGGCAGTACTCTCCTGTACGCAGCTGTGCGCTCCTTTCCGCTTCTATGCGGCTGTGCGCTACTGTGCGCTATTGTACGATGCTTTACGTGACTGTACGCTACCGTACGCTATTGTACTAGGCTGTACGCCGCTGTACGGTATTCATAAGGGGGCACACTACTTTGCGCCAAGGTAGACTATTGTACGCTACTGTACGCGGATACACGTTATCGTATGGTATTGTACGAGGCTGTACGCTACCGGACGCTACAGTACGTTAATGTCCGTCCTTTTGAACCATACACAACAACCGCTAAGTTCTGCAAAACCACCGTACCCCATGAAGCCGTCCGAGTAGAGGATACGCAGAAAGAGCGACATGTTGATGAGGAAGAAGGCCGACATCGCCACGATGGCCATGACAAGGTAGAAGCTGGAATTTAGGCATATTTCAAGATAACTCTTCAGCGAACACCAAGAAGGTCAGTAATACTACTCAATCCTACTTACGTATGCATATTATGGCGGTTGACGATGGCCCAGATGACCATCCACGCCTGCACGGAGAAGCGGAACGCGATGAAGCACACCAGGTTGCCGATCAACACCAGCTTCGTCACCTCGGAGTAGCGTCTGAAACTCACGTGTTTAAAGGGATATGGAAGGCTTGAAATCTATCATAAAAAATGAGCAAAACTCACGGGTTGGTACTCATCTTGCTGAAGTGGAAGATGGAGCGGAGGTGGAGGAACACCGAGGAGACCTGGAAATTTGAGAATTAGCGTTGGATTGGGCTGAAAATGCCTTTTTCGACCTTTAAAGGGTTCGTGACGGAAATGAAGTAATTTCTCTACTGTCACGCTCCCTTTAGAAGTTCATCAACGACCATTTGGCCCCAAAAATCATGAATTTCAATATCGACGTTAAAAAGAAACATGTTTTAGCAACATTTTTTCGATGTTTCGACCAAATCCATAGCAATCTAGCCTTGCCCTTTAAAAAGTCTGCCCACCTCCATGAGCAGGGCCCAGTAGGCGAACAACACGAATTTGTGCGAGGCGAGAGCGATGCTGATGAAGAGGACGGCGGCAATGTGGTGGAAGAGAAGGACCCCGGTTTGGATAGATAGTCTAAAAATTACGTTTTACAGTATGAAATTAGTCATTTTTTAATTCGTTTAACAAAACAAAGCGGTTAGATTTGTCGATATTAAAGGCGAACATAAAAGTATATAAAATTTGCATTTCAAGGTAACTCACTTGTCGTTAATGAGCAGATCGATGGCGTCATAGATGAAGTACCCGATTGTCACCATCAAAATCTAAAAAAGACGTTTCTAAGGCGTTTTGCGGAGCTTTTTGGAATTTTCGGAGGCTACGGTAAACGTAAAAATTTCAGATACTCACGTGTGTATCCAAATATCCATAGTAGTTCATCGGAGCCGCGAACATCAGCGACGGGAATCGGAGCAGGAAAATCAAGAAGTAGAAGCCGGACACCTGAAAAAAAAATAGATTGTTAAGCTAGCAAAGATCTTTGAGGAATTTCCGGAACCAAGTTCCACTTCCCAGTACTTTAAATTCCGCGAAACTTACTACACCTATGAACATACCGACGAATGAATGAGTGAGGTGGTGACGTTAACGAGTCGTTTCCGCTTGATTCCCTCCGGCATATTCGTCCAGAAGTTGGCGTCGACAATCCCATTCAGCGTATACCAAAAAACCGAGTAGCACAACACCGGCACCAAGATGTCCACCCGCAACAGTTGTAGCATGGCCGGTGGGGCAAGCTCGGCGCCGTCTGGAAAAGCCACTAATGCGTGGAACTATTGCTGAAAGAATTTTAAAGGTAGTGTAACAGTTAGGGTTTCATTAGTGTGCAGAAATCGACTCACCAGCATCGCCGAGATCGGTGTTGTTGTCGACCTGTAGGAAGCGCCAGCTTCTCGAGTAGAAATCGTCCAACAACTCGCCCCACAGCTGCATCACCTACAAAATAGCATAGTTAGAGAGAGGGCGAGTGAGAGAGAGCGAGAGAGAGTGATAGAGAGGGATAAACCGAAAGTTATAGAAAACAGAAAAAACTACAGTAAAACAGAGCAGATAAAGTCAATGCTGGACAAAAATAACCAGAGAGCGCGAGAGGGAGCGAGAGAGAGTGATAGAGAGAGGGGAGAGAGAGAGAGAGAGAGAGAGGGAAGAGAGAGAGAGAAACTCCTTGAGCACCCTCAAAACCTAAGCTTTTAGGCCGCTCCAAAATGGTATGGGCTTGCTTGTCTGCAGCGTTTTCAATGCTCAAATGCATTATCCATTTCGAATCATGTAAAAAATTCCCCAATGGCCTCTGCTAGATACCCTCCATGATTTTCAAAAATTCTGGAGCTCTGTGAAGTCCCTTAAACGTCTACCGGATTTTTCTCGGCTCTCAACGAGTCTCTGTCAGCCATCCCAGGATTAGTTGCATGCTGAAAAATACTTCGCTATTCCAATCCCGACAGACGGGTTACTTTAGGCCGCGTGATGTCAAAAATATGAGGTACAGAGGAGCGTCACGAAAAATATGGGGGATTTCCGGGACGGGCCTTGACGCAAGCGCCTTCTTTTCCCGTGGCCGGGGTGATTCAGAATTATTGTTGAAACGATCGGAGGATGGATACGGAATGTTTGGCTTCTTCAGAAATCCGCAAACGGTCTCTGCTAGCCTGCTGAATACAGAGTTAGAGGGGGGAGGGTCCAAATTTTCAGGGCCCGAGGGGTCGCGTCGCTTTTCGGGTAGCGCGCGCAGCAAGAGGGGATAAACAATGGGCCAGAGAAAGCGCTAGAAAGAGAGAGAGAGAGAGAGAGAGAGAGAGAGAGAGAGAGAGAGAAGAGAGCAAGGACCCCTTAAGCCTTTCGCTAGGAACAAGCGGCCTTCTTTGGCCACGGAACGGAGCACGTTGTAGTCCAGAAGGGTTCGTGCCTCGCAAATTGTCTCGGCTAGCCTGCCATAAAATTTAAATAGATGGAAACTAAAAAAATTCGGCTAGCTTGCCGTGTATTAGACCTTTAAAATCAAGTTAAATTAAATTTTCGCGTTTTTAGCGCCCGGCAAGGTTCCATTTCGACATAAGTTTAGCCAAAACGGGGAGCAAACGCTAGTTAAAATTGTTTAAAAAGTAGGAAAACCCTGTAATAAAAGGTCAAATCACTAAAAAAATTTAAAAACATTTAATGGTATATCTATTAATGTAGTTTAAGCAATTTTTCGATGACGTAGAACGCTGACCCCCATGACTGGCCATAAAGAGCAAATTGCTATAACGGAAATTTTTTGGTCCGAGAGAGAAATTAGAAATTTATTAAATTCAAATCTATCAAAGGTAAAAGTTAATTTTCATTTTCGTCATGTCGAAATGCGAACCAAAGGAGAGAGGCGAAAAATGGAAAAATGTGGCGGTGTGGGCGTTGGCCTCTCGGAGGGATCAACTAGGGTGAATCATCGAGGGAGGGAGAGAGGGGGGAGGGGGAGGGAGAGAGATAGAGAGAGTGACAGAGGGAGAGAACGCTCGCCCCAGCCCGGCCCTTTTCCGGGGCACGAGGGAAGGGATGGTAGGCGAGAAAGAGTCGAATCGGATCATCCTATGTCGCGTCCCGTGGATTGATATGGAATTTGGGGAATTTGCAAGTGATGTGGTTTCTGGCTTGCTCTGCAGCCTAGCTTAGCTTAGCTTAGCTTTGGCGTGGCTTGGCTCAGCGGGCTTTGGCCTAGCAAGAACTTGGGATTTGACGCTCCGTTGGACCCGCTGAGAAATGCCCTTAGGGCCCAGCAGGGATCAGGGCCAGATGGTCCCCTCTGTCCCCGCCCCTTTTCGTCCCCCAATTATGCCTTCAGGCATATTGGGGGGCTTGACTCGCAAAATATGCTTAAAAACAAATTTTATACTTAAAAATGAGAAAAATATGGCGTTAAAAGCCAACAGATTTTTGAGGCACTTTATATCATCGAGAAAATTCCAGAGATCCCGAGGTCTGCAGGAATTGCAAAATTTTTTGAACCTAAACATATTAATGGATTTATGTTTGGAAAGAGAGAGAGAGAGAGAGAGAGCAAGACAGTCATGCGGGCCCCAAGAATCACCCCATTTTGCTGTGACTGCACTGAAATCGACAGAAGAATTTGAAAGGCCCCCTCCCCCACCCAGCCCCCTCAGCTGTTCCCCGTCACTCCAAATGACGCCTAGAGAATAGAGATAAAAATAGGCACGTGGGGCCAATGGCGGCTTCTTTTTGAAATGAGTCATAATTTCGTGAGTAAGGGTATTCCCCGCTCGGGTAAATAGACAAGGGGAAGAAGAGCAGAGATCATTGCAATACAGGGGAAAAAATTAGTTGTTAAAGCTCTGACTTGGCATAGGCTTACAGGCTTGTTAGGCTTAGGTTGCTTAGGTTTAGGCTTAGGTTTGGGCTTAGCATGCGGTTGCTTAGAATGCTTATGATGCTTAGGCGCCTAGGCTTAGGCATAGGCACAGGCTTAGGCTTAGGTTTAGGCTTTGCTTGAGTTAGGCTTAATCTTAGCTTAGGAGCAGGCTTAGGCTTGGCTTAGGGTTAGGCTTAGGCCTAGGCTTAGCTTGGGAGCAGGCTCAGGTTTTTTCTGCGCCCAAAACCCAAGAAATTTTCGTGACGGGACCCCTCACCGTCGTCCCGTCACACCAATCTCCAATGGGCCACGAAATTGCCGGGGGCCCAGGAAGGGGCCCCAAAAACTGCCCATCCCCCCGGATGGATTGAGCCAATTTGGTGGGGACCAGGCTCGCGAGTGGATGTTTTTAAAGGAGCCAAGAAGTCCTTTCGCCTAACCCGGTGGATTCCTTGCAAATAGAAGATATCTTTAGGAAATCGATATCGTAGCAAAAAAATCCCAAATCCGAATCCTTTCTTGGAGGCCGAAAATTTCGATGGACCTCCGCGCGCGGCGCCTCTAGATCCTCCCAGATGAAGATTGTCGTCGCGCGCGGCGGCGATGAGATCCGATCTGCCCTCTTCGATCCCCCATTTTTTAGAGCCACCCCCACGGCACACAACATGCCCAATCCGACCGGCTACGACAAGCTACGCATGCCACCTGCCTCGCTCACCCTTTGCATAATGTCCGTGCAAGCGGGCGGGAAATACACGGGCAGCTTTCGCTTTTTCAATTCATTTCTCTTGCACACGCACTCTCTCTCACTTTCTCTGTCTCTCTCTCTCGCTCTCTCTCTCGCCATCAAATTTGTCACGGCCGACCGACAATCAACGAGTATCCCCAATTTCGAAGGGCGCGCAATTTTTAGGAAGCTCTGCCTTGCGAAAACACGCCGAAAAACCAATTTTAAAAAAATCCTGGTAGCAGCAGCTTAAGAAAAATAGAATGAAAAAGTTAACAACGTTAAACTGGTGATGGAACCTAAAAACAAAAATTTAAGCGAATCAGGCGAGATATGCCAATCGTCAAAAATGAGGTGAGACCTGCCAATCAACTGCCATTCAAGCTAGAGCTTTTTGCCTGCTTTCTCGCTCCCTATCTCTCTTGCTCTCTCTCGCCCTCTCTCTCTCTCTCTTTTCCGTTCTCTGTCTTTTCCTCGATCCCCCCACCAAATCAGCTGACAATGCCACGATGTTCAAGCGGTCGCAGAAATGGCAGGAAAGGAGGGACAGAAATGGGATACCTGGTGTTGCCCGCCAAGTTTCTAAATTTCTCCAAAAAACGCTGCTAGCATGCCCCCGTATCGAATAAAGCATTGGCCAAAGGCGTGTCATGGAGTTGGCCCGAAAATATCGCTGGAGCCGGGCGCTATGAATACGAGACTATGTGCTAGCTTTACTTGAGGGCAGGGCACTGGGGACCAAAAAAACCGTCAATGCTCTTTGCTAGTTTGCCCAATGTGCTAGAAAAGCTGAGAGAAGACAAAAAAAACAATAACATTCATACAATTTTTGAGAGCAACGTAAAGAACGGAACTCCGGGCATGATCCCGACAGCTAAAATCCCGATAGCGAAAATCCCGACACCGAAAATCATTGTAGGCCAAATACCGACATGCCAAAATCCCGATAACCAAAATCCTGACAGCCAAAATACCGACAGTTTCGCAATTCGCACAGCGAAATCCCGACTTTCAGAATCGACTAAGATCGACCAAAATCGACTAATGGATTAATACTGTCGAGATTTTGGGTATTTTGGCTGTCGGTATTTTTCTGTCGGTATTTTCGTGTTTTCCGATAAAAAATAGCTGCGGGACACGACAAAATGAAGGACCCCGCCTATTTTTGGGTATTGCGTGAGGGGGAAGGGGCTTTTCTGTTTTTGCGTTGATGAGCTCTCTTTCTCGGGAGGGGGGCACGTCATCAGGCGGATCCCATTTCGATGCGCGGGGCCCAGGGCTTCTCCTCGTCCCCTCTCGGCCAAAAAAGAGCCGCGTCGCGTTCGCCAACCACAAACCTAATGAATATCCATCGAATATCACGAAAATAGCCCTAAAAATGGGATACCGTAGTTAGAAAACGCTAAAAAAACATTCAATCAACACCTCAAAAATCAAATAAAACGTTAAATGATTCGAAACTTTTGGCACATTTGGGGAACTGCACTGTTAGCGGGGGGGGAGGCGGCTAATTTTTATTTTTCCATTTACACCTTCCGTGAAGAATATGTAATGTATTTTTATAGGATTTTCAGCAGTTTTCGATTTATAGAAAGCGATAAAAATATATTTCTAATTTTGAAAATTGACCTTTTTCGGTCATTTTTCATATATTGCTTTTATCCATATTTTATTAAACATGAATAGCTTATAAATATAAAATAGCCTTAAAGTCTCCTTCAAAATGTGCGCAACGCCGCATGTGCCCCAAGACGCCCTGGTGCGCCCGTCACGCCGCCGCCTAAAAACATTATTTTTTGGGTTTTATTACTAATTTTATCGATAACTTTTTAGTTTTTATGGTTTTTGAAAGCTACTACCAATTAGTTCTTCTTAGTATTTTTAAAAGTTCAATTTTAGCGCCATAATCCAATTTCCAATATTCTATGGGGTCAAATCCATGTTTTTCCAAAACGTGGCTCCACTATTTTCCGCTGGCCGGCCAAATTAAAAGCATATTTGTGCAGCGGGAGGGGGTCACCTGGATGTGTGCCACTTCCGCACATGAACAGCCCGTTGATGGGAGTCGCGTAGTTGGCCGAGCCGTTGACTGGTCGCGCGAAATATAGCTGGTCCAACGCCATCGACCCGTGGAAAATGTTCTAAAGAATAGACGTTGAAGAATTCGGCAAAAAAGTTAGACATTATAACAAACCCCGCCCGTCAGCCCAAACGTCTTCTCCAGCGTCGGCGGCGTCAGCACCTCGTATCCGACCACGGACGACGAGAAATTGGGCGCGTACGCGTCGATTTCAGCGAACACTGAATTCATAAGTGTAAAAGTTTACGTTTTCAGGGATACAATTTTCATCAAATAAATTGGAAAACTGGTAATAAATTCTTTTTCATAATTTTTAAGTGTAACAACTTTATTAAAGATATTTTTACTACAAAATATCGGGTTTACTACATAGATTTTCCACTTCAAATATAGTTAAACTTTAACAAAAAATATTCTGAAATACGTGCGACGCCATTAAAAAATGATAAAAAATCAAGAACATAAAAAGAGTTGCGATAAAACCTACCATGCTTTGCGTACCGTTCCTTCATTTCGTCAGTCCACGGGCCCTCAGCCGGCGTATAGGGCGTATATTGCGTAAAGAGGAGCGCCACGTGGCCGTCGCCCTTCACCAGCGTGTCGTCAACCGATGAGGGAATGGTCATCTCCAGCACTGGGCTAGAAACAACTGTTCTGTTTAGAAGTGAGATCGTAAAACCGGAATTCTAAACTATCAAAATTTTCGATTTTCTTATCAACATACTGTGAGCTCCATTTTCCGGCGCGGTACTCGTTGTACCCCTCGTCGACAAGCCCCATGTGCTCGCTGTTGAGATGGACGGTCGTCTGGTGGTGCGGAGCCGGAGCCGAGCCGCTGTGAGGTCGAGCAGTGAAGTTGGGCAACTCCTTCAGCGCTACTAAAAAGAACATTGCCTGAAAAACTATAAAATACCGTTGATCTTGGTGACCGGTGACGTGTAGTCGATTTGCTTGACGGACTTCAGGAATTTGGTGGGGAGAGCTGACTAAACATTTGAAATTATGAAATACAGTATTTGAAGTGTTAGTAATTTGTATTTGAAAAATTAAGATTTCAACCATTTTCAATCGATTAGAATTTGTAATAGCATTTTTCGACAAAACCAAATTTAGAAAGCTACCTTTTTGAAAAACCAATCGTTTAATCATCACTTCGAGAAATTAAGCAACTAACCTCGGCGATAAGGTCGCAGAACGTCACTTTCGGCGTACAATTTGACAAAACAACATCCGCATGGATCTCAGCACCGCCAGCCAGGCGGACGCCTCGAGCACGACCATTGTCGATCAAGATCGAGGATACCTCCTAGAATTCATTATTCGACAGTCATATTGTCATTTGTTATACCTTCTCGGTGTACAGCTCGGCGCCGGCGGCTCGCGCTGCCGACGCAATGGCGTCGCTGACGGCACCCATTCCGCCGTAGACGTATCCCCAGGCTCCGGCACGACCGTCAAGTCCTCCCATGACATGGTGGAGTAGAACGTATCTAAAAGAGCGGTGGCTTCTTTTTTCTAATTTGGCATCTAATTCCTTCCTAAAAAAATTTATTAAATGGTTTATTCACCCAGTGCCGTGGTCATACGGCGACGCTGCAAAGCCGATCACGCCATCTGTGGCGATGGTGGCCTGCAGAGCCGGTGTCTCAAACCATCGTTCCATCACCTAAAGTTTCGAGAATAAATACCTAATAAATACAAAAATAAAACAACTAGAAATACAATCACCTTGGCAATCGGTGCTGTCATTAGCTCATAGAATTCTACCGCGTTTTCCATACCGATCGGCTTCACTAAACGTGATTTTTGTGAAAGTTTTCGCGTTTTTGATTCTTAAAAAGACCATATTTATTCCTACTTCTTTTATATAGGCTATAGAGTTGACGCCAGTTCTTGGAGAGCGACTTGTCCATCGGCAACGGCTCTTCGTCCATGATTCCCTCGACGGCTTGCGCAATTCGTGCGATCATGTGCTCGTATTTTGGGTAGTTCTAGGAGAACTAGCAATTAAAAATACATTTGGATTAGACCCCCACCCCCGATAATGCATAAGAACCCCCGAAAAGGCTTAAAAGGCCTTTAAATTCCGAGGCTATACTACGAAAATACCTCAGCATCTTTCTTTGAAAATTTCCCAATTTCCGCCTGGTTCTTCGCCATATCGCCGCCAAGCAGCAAGCTGTCCTTCGAGTCGCGGATCGGGGTAAATGAGTGCGGCTCACGCAGATGGTAGCGCAGCCCGTGCTCCTATTAACAAATTGGAGGCCATTGAAGAATTGTACCTTCAGGTTTAGCTCATTGATGACGACTGGCCTCAGCAATGAGAGCACATAAGAGGCGCGCGAAAACTTGAAGCCTAAAAACGGAAATAGTTCTGGATTGGCTTCCAAACCGGGAACAATCTCTTCTGTTACAGCCGCGCCGCCCAAAACATGGCGACGCTCAAGGACGCAAACTTTCTTCCCGGCTTTTGCTAGATATGCCGCCTAAAATTTTATAAAAAGACAGGGGATCTCCGAAAACCGCTGTCAATCCATTGTGGCCACCCCCGACGATCACCGCATCGTATTTTGCAGCCGGCGAGCCTGTAGAAAGCTGCCGAAAAAAGCGGGTAGTCCGATTCATGGTCGCCGAGATTACAGCGAATCGCCGATCCGAATCAATCGGCACACGAAGAAGTGGCACGATATGGCCACCCCAGGCCTGACCCGCATCATTCGTTGATAAGGGCGACTAATGATTACCAGGCGGATGCATGCTACCGTGTCGATGACCACTCACAACTTTATTCTCCAACCTCCAATAAGTACAGGTTACACGCGAAACGGCTAGGAGAAAAAGCTTATATATTCAAATATGCGGTGTGAAATGTTGCCCGAACAGGTAATAAGATGACAAAAATCAGACGTGAACCGGCTGCACAAAATGATGAACTTCGCAAAAAAAGTAATGTCAAACGGGGTGAAGAAATAGTGCAATATTAGTTGGCTTAGTCCTCGCACCAGGCGTTCTCCTTCTTGATCTGCTCCTCCTCCTCGGGGGTGAAGTCGTTGCGGATGTTGAAGGTGCGACGGATGTCCTCGACGGATTTGCCGCGGATCATGTTCGCCACCGTCTTGCACGTCACGTCCAACAAACCCTTGATGTCGAGGTAGTTGGCAGCCTGGAAAAGAAATTTTGTAAAATAGGATGGGAGGGTTGGAGGTTTCTTTTCATTACGAGAAACTTTGTTGGGTTCTGCGTCTTCGCTATTTTTTGGATGCAAGGAGTCTTCTCAGGTGATATTGGCGTTTTAGTTTTTTTTGGAGCTAACTGCTTCGATAGAGCTTTGTATTTTGTGCGCTTCTTACGAAGAGTGCTGAACGGGAGCGGTTTTCGCAAAAAAGGTTTTAAAATTTTGAATCTCCATCTCAAGGGCCAAAATCGGCAAAAGCGGCTCTTGTAAATCAAATTTCCTGCCAAACCGTTACACCACCACGATCACCATTTTTGAAATATGGGACATGTTCAGAACTCTCAGCTCTACCGAATGAGTTAGGTCACGTCGCAAAACTTCAATAGGAGCAAAAAACAACACCTTGTTACAGCGATATAAGAGAAAACATACCAGAATCAGCTCGAAAAGCGTGCCCTGGTCGACCTTGAGGAATTCGACATCCCATGACGGAATGTCATCAGTGCGCTTCTCGCGGGTGTCCGAATCCTCGCCCTGCGGCGGGTCGTCCTTGTGGTACTGGCACCAGGCAATCACCTAAATGGGGATTAGAATAGAACTAAACAATGAGGCTTACCTTCTTGAGGATGGTGGCATTAACGTTAGCGAGGGGGATGGGTTCCTGGGCTTCGTTTTCCTGCTCGTCGAAGCCGAGATCTTGGAGAAGCGTGTTGACGGTGCCGGAGAGGCGGGCAACGTCCCGGTCGACGGGGAAGACCTCGCCCTCTGCGCTGCTCAACTTCACAATCCGTGCTTCGGCCATGGTCCTGGAACAGGGATATTTATATGGATAATGTTGAAAATATAAGAAAATATATTGAAAAAAGTAGATAGGTTGTATTTAAGATAGTATTTGCGTTGAGAATAATAAGGGAAATGCCGGAATCTACTAGATTATAAAAGAGAAAATTACGAAAAGAAGAGGTTTTCAGAATATGACTACCCGATCGAAAGATGCCGGTCAGTTCTAGAAAGCAACATCGATTTTGTCCGGCAAATTGCGACGAATCAGACTGAAAACAAAGATGACGCATAGATTTGAAAGATTACACAACAAGTTCAATGTTTTTTGCCCTCAACGAATTGCTAAAAGTTAGTGGATAAAGCGCAAGATTATGAGGGGAATTCCAGGGCCCAAACATCTCCAAAAAGAAAGGTAAAGTTTGCGCAAGATTGAAGATATGATGGTAGACAAGGATCGATTGAAAGAAAAGTGGCGGGCCGCGGCAAGGGGCATACACACGAGGGAGATGGGGAGGAGAGAATGGCGGGAATGAGAGAGGGGAGAGCGGCAGGCAAAGGGTCCGTCGCGGCCGGGACAAACGGTTGGTTGCTGGGGTGCCCACACACCACCATATTTTCCCGCATAAATTCGTCGATATGTCGATAGTCATGATATATGATCGTCATGGTATAGACGATCGATGATCACACTGATACCGCTATCGTGGTAATTAGTCTGAGATGATACAATGGGATAAAACGAGAGACGCAGTGATACAAAATACACGAAGTTTGACGGTTTTCTATCAATTATGAAAGTGCTATAATAAGAACAGAATTTTTTAAGCTATAAAACAGGACGGCAAATTTCGCACGGATCGAACGCTGCGCATATTTATAAGTCCGATAGGACGAAAAACATTTTAATAAATTGCGGAATTTATTGCAATTTCCAGTTAGTTTTCGGCTAGAAAAGCGTATATGGCTACTATCAAGCTCTAGAAGACTTGACTGGAATCAATGTCCCGAATTTATTTTTGATTAGCAACGATCGCGGAGCAAAGTGAACAAAATATAAATAGAAAGGCACATTTTTTGTGCACAGAAAACGACCAGCTCGCCCTCGTCGCCAAGGACCGAATAATTCACCGCAACGCGACGCACCGGGAAAACCCCTCAAGTTCTGCAGGGAGGAAGTCGAAAAACAAAATGACAGCCACGGCCGAGCTGTATTCAACGTTATTTAATGGGTATTCGAATCTATCGATACCCACTAACACTTTCCCGCTGGTTGTGGACGTCTATATGCATTTTATCTACGTGCTTTCATTGGTAGTTGCTTACGAGAGAGTGGACTTTCCTACTTGTATATAAAAATTATAGCTAAGTGGGGGGTTTTTGCGGATTTTCTAGGTCCTGGTGAAAATGAGTAACATGTTGAAGTATACGTTACTGATTACAGGACGAATCCGAAGAGACAATAAAATTGATCACGTTCCTAAACTATTACTGGACGGATGGATATCTGCAATGGGACGTGGCCGTGGACCCAGTGAACGCGATGGTGGTGCCGGCGAGTGAGCTGTGGAGGCCTGACGTTGTTTGTACATCATGGTAAATTGTGGTTTGTATCGAGATTTACTTACAATTAGCGCCGAGGTATCCGGCATTCTGGATGATAAACGTGTGGAAGTGCCGCCGAGCGGCTACATCGGATTTGGGTTTCCTGAAGTGATGATATCACGATGTCCGCTGAATATTCGGGCTTTCCCTTTCGATACGCAGGTATGGTATTATTTTTTTAAGGAATGTAGGTATCGTATTTTTAAAGTGGTGTATTCAACGTTAACGCGGTAGCCGACGACAAAGAGCTCCGCAATCGTTTCCTAGATTTGTGCACTCCCGAGGGGAATGCGTTCCAAAATTTGTTCGAGACACTGTTGGTAGGTCTCGGGGTTAATGCTAACCTCAAACTTGGGTAATTAAACCGAAGCTGTGGTGGGGTGGGTGCTTTTCTCAACTAGCCAAGGCTCAGATGGGGGTCTTTTGACGGGCAACCATACAACGAGCGATCTCTCGTTGCCTCCGTCTCATGGAGTGTCGCGTACACTGAGCAATGGGGTGAGAGAGACTGGGGGACGGAGGAGACGCAGAGCGGAAAGGGTGAGCGTTGTTGGGAGTACCTTCTCTACATGAGACGCCGACGACGAGAGCTCGCTCGCTGTGTGGTTGCCCGTCAAAAGACCCCCATCTGTGCATTGGATAGTTGAGAAAGGCACCAACCCCACCACGGCTTCGGTTTAATTACCCAAGTTTGAGGTTAGCATTAACCCCGAGACCTACCAACAGTGTCTCGAACAAATTTTGGAACGCATTCCCTCGGGAGTGCACAAATCTAAAAAAAAAACAAAGGATCTTTGTCGTCCGGTTCTCTTTAAAGCGGCTCTGGCAGCACACCGATTACGGCATTTTGGGGACCGGGCAGAGACGCAGAGTTCTGTCTGCGTCTCTCCTCTGGGCGCGCTCTTTCTCTCCCTGCCGCGACGCACCCGACCGCGACGCTTCCACGAATCGTGGAAAAACGAGCCTGCTGCCAGAGCCCCTTTAAGCCCTTTAATTCCCCCTTAATTCCGTGCCGAAAATGTCTAAATTGGTCACATCTTTGGGAGCCTGGGCAAATTCGGTATTTTCAAATGAAGTTTTGAATCTTCACGAAAGTACGTAACTTGACTTTAGACATGCCAATTGACGCTCCAAGTGATGAGCTACGATGCTAGTCAGGTAGTACTGAAACCCGGTGAAGGGTTTTTAGGCGAAGATGTGCGGGTGAGCGATCGTTTTTGGGATTAATGACGGCTAAATATCCCAGGGCACCACCGAGTGGGACCTGGGGAACGTGACGGCGGCGTGGAGAGTGGATAGCGTGCGGGGTACCGGCTATATGCAGATTGAGCTCGTTATTAAACGGTATGCATCTTTAGGCTATTAAAAACCTTAATCTCTAGAAACTCGACATGCTACGTGTGGGTGTTGATGGTGCCGACGTTTATCGCGTGCAACCTCGCCGTGATGGGCACATTTTTGCCGTCCGTCAACACGGGAACGCGGTTTAGTAAGGTCTCATCTTGGGTGTTGGGCAGGCAGGACGGGGTAGAAAAGTTATATAGCATATCTAGCAAGACTTTTAGAGTAGTATACCGTATTTTTATAGTGTTTTTAACAGTTTGTGATTAGTAAAAAGTAACAAAAACCGTTTGAAATATTTTGAAAATGGAAATTTTCGACAATTTTCATAGATTTTTGATCAAAATCAGAAACGTTTTAAACAGTTTAGTATTTTTCTGACTTTCTATACTTAAAAAGTAAACAAAGGTTATCATGATAATAATAAATACGAATATTTTATAGTTTTAGGTAGTCTATTCGAAGTTTTAGGTGCTGCTGAACGTTTGCGTGTTGTTGACGATGATGGTGTTGCTTGACATTGCCGCCCAGGACATACCAAAGACATCGATACTTCCGCAACTAGGTTAAACCTAAAACAAGCTTTTTATCAAAGCCTAGACCATAACTACATCATATTTTCAGCGTGGTACATCTTCATCGAGATGCTCATCTGTTTTATAGCGGGTCTGATCTCGATCGTAATCTTGCTAACCCATCATTTCGCCACGTTGTTCGATTTGACGCCTCCATCCTGGTAAAAAAAACAGTAATTGACGTATTAGTAACTTGTCAGAAGGAGCTCGTAGTATCCAAAAAGAATGTTTTATTTTAGCTTGACCTGCTTGGTTTGCGAAGCGCCAGCGAAACAGAACGATGATGACGTCAAGAAAGAGCCGCGCTCCACGAGCGCCTTGCTCTCACAGCTCGGGTACGCGTTTCCAGGATGTATTTTAAACGGATAGTATCTCTTTTAATAGTGTTTTATTAAAATGAACTAGGTTTCAAGTGGTAAAACTTAGAAAATTTTCTTAGTTGCAATTTTGGTCGAATATCGGCGATTTTTCGTCAAACTCGATATACTTTGTATTTTTTTTTATACAAATTTAAATTTTTTGCGCTTGGGGATCATAAAACGCGGTTTTGGAACATTCCCTCCATTTATTTATGTTAGAAGAATTGGATGCTAAAGAAAAAAAAAGTTTATTTTCCCTGATAACCCCCTGATAATGCATAGGTACCATTGCACGAGATACCATAATTTTTAGTGCAATTCGCGGCGCGATTCGGCAGCGCGAAAGGTCTGCGGAGCGCCGCCTTCAGTGGATCCGGATTCTCGACCGTGTTGACATCTTCTTGCTCATCATTTTCATCGTGGTGAATAGTCTGATTTTTATGGGGAGTGTCATTAAATGGTAGACAACGGTAATTCTTAAAAAAAGTACAAATTCATGGAAACTAACAGCGATATTCCTCCAGAACGATTTATTAAAGCCGCAAACCGCCGTAGAATATCAAAGCACAAAAATCCCGTAAAATAACGTTGCATTAATGGCGATCGGTTCAGCAACTGTATGAGCTGGCGGCGGGGTAGTCGTGCTCGCTCTTGTCGCTCACACCCTGAAACATGGGGTGCTAGCCGAGATTGTGGCTAAACTATAGTTTTAGCCCAGCGCACGAACCACATTTAATTTCCCGCCGGCGCGACACGGATCGTGCTCGTAGACGATGTACACCTTGCACTTGTTGCCGAACGTCACCTTCTTTGGGATACTGTAAAACGGGCACGATTTAAGGATGAAAGGAATCATAAGAGACCCTGCTGTCCTGCCACAAAGTTCTTACTCAGTCTTCGGCGGTAGGGTTCCGTGGAAGTCGACGTGTCGCACCGGGCCTCCGTTGAAGCGTTCGAGTGCGTCCTGGAAAAGTTGTAAATTTTGGTGCTTTTGCATGAGCGGGAGGAACCAAATTTTTCCTGAAGTCCAGAAATACTTAGTAGCTGGACAGTAAATATTTCAATATTCGAAATTTACGTGGAAAAACAAGCAAAAATATGCTAAAAAATTTTAAGGTTAGATTTTTTTCGAAAATTGGCTTTTTGTCGAAAAATCGGTATTTTTTCTATTTAGGATCAAAAGTTGTAAAGTTTTTACCCTTAGGAATAGCAAGAAATAGTTCAAAAGCTCTTTTTATATGAGAAAAACTTGAACCGACCCCACAATTCCCCTCGGTCAACGTCTCCTCGATCGTGATCTGGGGCAACCAGGTTTGCTGGAAAATGAGTTACATCCTACTATATATAAAAAAGTAGTGTCTGTGTGTGTGTGTGTGTCGATTTGCATGCAACTTCCGTCCCTATGTCCGGAGGATAACTCAATAGGGGATGTATCTTAGGGTACTTATGATACATCATTAGGCGCGTAATGGCGTTGCGATGGCTGCACACTTCTCAGAATTATCGAAACAAGCTATTTTCGATATTAAAAATAAGTTTTTCTAAAATTTTCGGGCACCCTCTTTGTTAGGAAAAAATTAGCATACACCGGAAGTAGAAGGAGCCTATATAAAGGGATGGAAGGAAATCTTTTCATTTTTTGGTAGCTTGATTGAGGCGGAATTATGCAAAGTTTACAATTTCATTTGTCCAGACCAGGGTTGGTCACAATGATCGGGCGTCCGCTATGCAAATTACGGACGCGGACGGACGGGTCCGGACGCGGACGGACGCGTCCGGACGCGGACGCAACGGACGCTACAGAGTCCGCCGGACGCCGGAAGGTCCGCGATGCAAAGCACAAAAGCGGATGCTAATTACAGGTGTCCCTGGTTTAGGAAAGCGTAGGATCATAATCTGACTTGCATCCTTGACGTTGACTTAGAATAAAACACAAAAATTACTGTCACTTTCCAAGGGAAAGCGCCAAAAAAAGTTTGAGCAAACGAAAAGCTTTGAGATTTTAGTGCAATGTTCCATTGTTCTTGAGGTTTAGTACTAGTTTCTTCGTTTCCGACTTGCTTTTGTGTGACTATTTGGACAACTGAGAATTATTGTTTGTCATGATCCAAGTCAACACGAATATTCAAATTAGGTCTGTGGTGATGCGCCTTCCTAAGCCGCAGTCTATTGAATTAACATGGTGATCTGCAATTTGCATCGCGGACCTTCCGGCGTCCGGCGGACGCTGTAGCGTCCGCTGCGTCCGCGTCCGGACGCGTCCGTCCGGGTCCGGACGCGTCCGTCCGCGTCTGCAATTTGCATACGGGTCCGGACGCGTCCGTCCGCGGACGGACGCGGACGGACTTTCGATCATCATGACCAACCCTGGTCCAGACGGGGCCAGGGTTGACATTAAAAACCTTGAGTTTATTCATATTATCGTTGTCATCAAAAATTTCACCGTAAAAACCATAATTTTAAATGCGTACATTTTCATATCGAAGCAATCTCTCCAGCTGGTCACGATCAGGCGGGATATCGATTTCCTTAAAACAACTGAGTATTAACGGTGATTTCAAAGTGATTAACCTCAAGATTTGTCAGAGACAGCCGCTTGACGGAGGGCACCTCCAGATTGTCGAGCGTCATCCTCTAAACGAAAGACATTAATTAATTCGACCTCACATTCCTCTCTCTCCCTCTCTCTGTCTATCTCTCTCTCTCTCTCTCTCTCTCTCTCTCTCTCTCTCTCTCTCTCTCTCTCTCTCTCTCTATCTTTCACTACAGGATTATATTCTCCAAATACGCTAGAATTTTTAACCCGCCTTTGGTGTGCGGTTGCAGATAAAAACCGTCGCCAGCAGTCCGAGCACGAAGATGAGATCTATGAAAAAGTACAGAAAAGAAAAAGATACTACCACATAGCTCCAGCATTTTGCGGAGAAACATTCAGATTTCACAAAGCTACCAGAATTTCCGTGAAAAAAAAGTTTGAATTCCAATTGATTATGCAAATTAAAGGATTCAAGGGTATTTGGGGTCCTTTAAAAGTTAAAAAACTGCTTCAGGCGTCGCGATTTTCCGAAAAGTGGCGACCAAGCTTAAGCCTACTTGAAACCTAGGCCTAAGCTTCAAGGCTAATCCAAAGCTTCAAAGCTTCAGGATGAAAGCGTAATTTAGACCAAAACTTAAGCAAGGCAAAGACAGGTAGCCTAAGCCTAATTGTAAGCCTAGAGCTGAGCCCAAGCCTACATCCGAGCATAAGCTTAGAACCGAACCCAAGCCTAGAACCATGCCCAAGCCTAAGCTTAAACCTAAACGTAAGCCTAAGCCTACTTCAAGCCTGAGCCTGAGCACAACCGAAGCTTCAAGCGAGAGCATAGTCCTAAGCCTCAAGCTTCAAACCGAAGCCTACCGGACTAGCTTCGGACACACTCTTAAATTTTTTTTCTGATGATTAGATGTATTAAAAACACGCTTTTAAACCGGTTGTCATGATCCTTCAAAAATATCGATCAATTTTTCAGATTTTTCTACGAAATCTCACCCTTCGGGTTCGGTCACGAACTGACAAACTGTATGCACTTGATATGGTCACTATTTTGAAGCGAACATTGCTCATCGTCTCCGAAAATATTTTCACGCTTTCCCGGTATTTCGGAACGGTTTATTTGTTGTCGGGAGTGAGGGGAGGGGGGATGGGTTAGTGTATCGGCTGTGGGGGAGATGGCACGAGGTGTTTGAATATCTCAGGTCGTGTCCACGGATTTAACCCTGAATCATCCCCCTACTCCCGCATCGGGGGGCGTTGATTCAGATACCCCGGGCACTTTCCTGGGGGGCTTCATACTTCGCCTTTATTCCCTGCTGCTTTCTACGAAATGTTCCCCTCTCTACTATCTACCGTATTCGCCGCTACCGTAACCCTGCTCGCACTTGTCGAGGGTCAACAGATTAATCGATGCTATTCGGTAAGGAGTAGATGATAGTTGTCACCAATTTGGTATCATAATATCGAAATTGTATACTGTCGAAATATTGAAAGATCGACATTTTCCGTAAAAAATCTGTCAGGGTTTTGAAATGCCGACAATTGCAAATTTTGACAGCAGGCAATGTCGGCATTTTGCAAGAAACCCGGTGCCTACACCATTCTAAATTGGCCGGGGGGGGGGGGGGAACTGTATTCCCCCCAGACAAATCCTTACTGTCACGCTCGCTTTAAATCGGAAATGGCTGTGTTTTTATATGCTTTACCGAAATTTCGAACATTCTGATATTTCGGTATTACCCCGATTCGGAATTATCTAAATACGAGAAGTAGCAAACCGTAATTCGATTTGAAATTGCTGCAAATTAGACTTTTAGTGCGCAACGGGTAGCCTGAACCGACGATGGGCCATCACACAGCTCCGCTCTTCCAAGAATATCGTTTTCGACACGACACAACAGGTTTGGAAAGCGGGGGAGGCTAGCATAAAGCCTTCGGGAATCAAAGAGAGACTTACTAGCCCATTAGAGAGACATTGCGACGTTAAATCCACTGAGCTTTGCCTTCACAATCCCTTTAAACTCCCGAAATTCCAGAAAAAGTGCAGCAGCCTGAACGAGGAAGACGTCTATCTCGTCAATTGCACGAGCCCTTGTATGGACCTGGTATTCGAAGACCCGGATGCCACTACACAGGGCGGTAAGCTTGGAATTCACTTTGGCTGGATTTGGAGCACGTTTTAGACAACGGCGAAACGTTGTTGTACGTGCGTGGGTGTCACAGCGAGTTGACCGGCGTGTCGAACGCAAATGTACAGTCGCCCGATTATCAGGATGGACAGTTTTGCGAGGTGAGAATTTGAGTACCCGATAGTCTCCTCTAGGGGTTTACCTTACCCCTCAATTAAATTTAATTTATGGCCGTTCTCTTTCTCTCTAGCTCTTCTCTCTTTCGCTCGCTCTCTCTCGCTCTATCTCTCTCCAGCTCTCGCTCTCTAACTCTCGATCTCTAGTTCGCTCTCTCTCTCTCTCTCTCTCTCTCTCTCTCTCTCTCTCTCTCTAATAAAAATAAATAGCAGCATGCAATCAAGACCCGTTTTCAAAAGTGCATTTTCTTGATTTTCGCCATAGCACTTCTATATTCCACGCTTTTGAGATGTAACAAAAACTCATGAGATATTTTCTGATGCTCTATCGAGGGACGTCAAAAAATTCGGAGAAATATCGAAAATTTTAGGCCTGTGGGCCGGTAAAACGGGTCTAAAATGCCCTTAATAACGTAACTACAGTAGCGTGCAGAAAAGAAGGCAACACCCAGGAAGCTCTTCTAACTCGGCTGCCTCGTTATATTTTGCACCAAACGGAATGTCTCCTAGTGTTTTCGATGCTGTAGAATTCGATGAGCAGGGTCCCAAGCCGCTAAAATGACGTTTAGTAGCTTAAATATTGAATTTAAAATAGCTCCAAAAAATCGACTTTTTCTAAAGGCATTTTTTCGCTTCAAAAACATCACGATCGTGTTCAGCATGGTCGATTTACCCAAAGTCAACGTTTCTGGTTGCTTAGGACGGCTTCAGTCGGCTAGGAAGCTGCGATTAATAGGGGTCGCCATCGGTCTGATGGGGGCGCCTGCAATACCTTTCCCCCAGGCGAACCCACTTCTTGACCCGTTTCGCGCAAAGAAAACGCGGCTTCCCGGCTAAGCCAAGTCAAACCCGATCACAAACGACACTGACTTTGGGTAAATCGACCATGCTGAACACGATGGTGATGTTTTTGAAACGGAAAAATGCCTTTAGAAAAAGTAGATTTTTTGGAGCTATTTTAAATTCGATATTTAAGCTACTAAACGTCATTTTCGCGGCTTCGGACCCTGCTCATCGAATTCTACAGCATCGAAAACACTAGAAGACATTCCGTTTGGTGCAAAATATAACGAGGCAGCCGAGTTACAAGAGCTTCCTGGGTGTTGCCTTCTTTTTGCACGCTACTGTATCTGATCTCGCCCATTACAGTACGACGACTCGTGGAACACGTTCAAGTGTGACGGCTCGATGGCGACGATCAAGGCCAATTTCCGGTTGTGCACCGGAAATAAGTGCAACAACCACAAAGGCGTCGACGGCACCGGGATTTGCGCCCATGCCACCGGTAATTTTGGCTCTTTTTAGGGCATGAACGTGCTAGAGATACTGCGTCTATAGTAGTGTAGTGTAGTGCATCAAGAAAATCCATAATTTAGTAAACGACCGCCAATGTTTCGAGTGCGAGAAGGTGAATGGGGAATGCCGAAACAAGAACCGCGATCCGGCCACCAGAAAAGCCAAGCGCTACTGCACAAAGACACATGCAAAAATTGATGGTAGATTACAATTCGATAACGTTCAGCTTACTCTTGATTTCCAGGCACTCACACCTATTACGTGACCCAATCGAACTCGGACATCAACCTCTTCCGTATCCCCAACTACTGCAGCACGGCCCGGCAGACAACCACACCAATTGGTAAGACCTTTTAATAACCCTTTTCTTGTTTTTGCTCGCATCAGTTACCTGCTATGATCCGCGAGCTATTAATGCGTCCAAAATCTCAACTTCAGATCATTTCAGGTGGTCTCGCCTCGGCCCATGCTCAGGTGACACAATGCGTCTGCTCCGACCAGGATCGCTGCAACTCGGCCGGGATTTTGTCTTTCATTTTTGTTCTGTTCGCTCCGATGCTCTCACTGATTATCTAAATAATAAATATTTATATAAGCTTGTAGTCGAGCGCAGGCGTACATATCCAAAGCCTGAACCTGGACGTCAAATCAAGCCAGAAGTAAGAGGAAAATGGGATTTGTCGGGTTTACCCAGGCGCCAGCCGACCCCGACTGCCGTATCTCAGCACTTCAGGGTCCTACGAAGCTGTCAAGTAGATCAAAATACTCGCCAGAGCAAGACGAAAATTTTCGTATACTTTACATCCCGGCAGCTTACCAAGGAGCCCAGATACTGTAGGCGGTTCTGAACCCCTACCAAGAAAAAAAAAGTATCTCCGACAAGACTAACCGGAAGTATTTTTTGATATACTCCCACATCGATAAATCATAAAGTAGCGGCCATTTAATACAAATGACAACGCAAATCTCAATTGTTCAAATTACGTCTCGACTTTATAAAAAATTTATCGCCGAATCCTTTCCTAATGGCAGGGAGGGTGGCGTTTGAGATTTCTTCAGTTAGGTCACCATTTACAACAGAAAATATAATAGGGGGCGGGGGTGTTGTGTGGAGCGTAAAGTGAAACGAAATGGAAATTGGGAAAAGTATAAGCGGGGTGTTGGAAATGGAGAGAAGTCGTTGGAACAACACAGAGAACACGAGGAGGATCAGCACAGAATTTTTGCACGGTGGAATAGTAAGGGGATGGCCGGAAAAAAGAGTAGATTCGGCCACACGCTGCACATACCAGAAAGGCACTGCCAAAAAATCATAATAAAAAAGGAAATTATGAGTGGTGGGCTGTGGTTGGGGTTGGTAACGTTAATTTTTTGGGCTTGGCACTGGACTGTTAGCGAGGGGAGGAAGAACCGATTTTTTTTCCTATTCCGTACAGCCTTATAACGTAGCCTTACAACGTTTTTAAAGGGCGTTTAAACAGGTTTTAGATCCAAAAATACTTTTAAAAAATTGCAAAGCTCGAAAATTTTGGTTTTTCCTCAAAAATGTATGAAAAACGACCAAAAACGGTCAAAATTTCAAAATTTTCGATATTTAATAGCCTTCTGGGTCTCAAAAACTGCTAAAAGCACTACAAAAATATACTACTATACTACCACAAAAATAAAAATATACTGTATATATATTCATTAGCAGCTAGGTTATAGGCGGAAAATTAGAATTAAGCCCCCCCCCCGCTAACAGTCCAGTACCAAAAAAATAACCTCACCAACCCCAAGAGCCCATTATTACGCTATGAGGAGCAAGGAAAAAAATTGGGCTATGGCGAACTAGGATCGGAATCGGATTTTGACGCATTTCGGGGTGGGGCAAGACGAGTAAATGCCAGTTTTTCTTTGAAAAAGCAAAAACGCAAAAAATTGTAGAAAATCTGCTTAAAGTCATGGCCGGAGTGGGGTAGGGTAGCTCAAAATTATACGGGCGATTGTTAGGCTTGGGCAAGATTCATTTTAAGGAGAAATTGGGGGGTAAAACGACTAAACACCAAAAGCTATTGGAATAGAAATTAAAAAAAGAAAAGCATAAAACGTGAAAAACTTTAATCCGCTTTCTGGACCCGGCGCCGGGTGACCCGCTTCGACTCGTCGGTGGGGGTAGTAGGCGTTTCCTGGAAAGGTATTTCGAATTTTATAGCATTTTAGTAAGTGGAATATAACTAAAATTTAACTATAAAACCAATTTCAAAACTAACAAAAAATTTTTAAAAGTCAAAGTCTGTTAAAAAATCGTCCATTTTTGTCTAAAAATCGACATTTTTTATTTTTCAAATTTTCAAATAGAAAAACCCGTTTAGAAACACTCCCTTTATTTATTTATGCTAGAAGAATTGGATAATAAAGAAAAGATCACCCCCCCGATAACACGTAAGCTCCAAATTTTCCACTGGATCAAGCGGGACGAACTTACTTTGTGCACGCCATTGCTCTTCCCATTGGCGTGTCCATTGGCGTGTTTCGTAGTGTCCTCCTCGATTTGCTTTTTGTCGGCGGTCTCCTGGCCCTTGCCGAGCCGAGCGTATCGGTTGTCCTTCTTCAGGTAGGTGTGGTAGAAGAAGTTGCAGAAGAGCAAGAAGTACGAGAAGTAGATGCCGAAGCAGAACCCGATGTTTTCCCATGTTTGTTGGCAGTCACGGCTGGCCGTCTGGAAGCGGGGGGTCTAATCGTGAGAAAATGGTACATACCTTGATCGAGTATACACGGATGCCAATGTAGACACCCATGACCATCTGCAGAATTTGAAGGCAGGTGATGGTCATCGCGGCAATTTTGGGGGTCCGGATACGTGCAGCGCGGAGCGCGTAGTAGGAATACATAAACGCGTGCACCCCGTAGTTCATCCAGATGAACCAGCGGCCTTAAAAAATGGGTCAAACCGACGTTTCACTCTCGTTCTGCAGTAAACACGGTTAGCCGAAATCCATTACGTAGAAGCTCATTACACCGAAATTTACTACATATCAATTTAAATTCGTCGAAATACCGAGGTTGTTCTCATTTCGTTGTGCGGTTTTGTCGGTATTTTTATTTTTTGGCGTTTTCACGGATTACTGATTAAAAAAACTAAAAAATAGGGCCTTGAAACTTACCAGAAGCCGTGTGATCCTTGTAGGCATGCCACGTATACGCGAGAACCGTAATATGATGATACCAGTGAAGGAACAGCAGCGGCTTTTTCCGCAACACGATGAAGGCCGTGTCGAAGAGTTCAGCAACCTAATTCAACCTCCATAACTTTTTTTTGGAGGGTCCGCTACCTTGCTGTGAGCAAACTTCTCGGTCCAGAACCCGGTCACGCCCTGCGCGTACGAGGCGACGCAGATGCTGTACTCGAAGGAATTGTCGTTCCATGACCTATACGTAGTAGCTTGACGTACAGATTCAAATGCTGGTAATTACCATATCCACTCAGGGGTCATTCTGAGGAAGCCGATTATGGAGAAGATGGCCAACAACGCGTTCCACGCCACCAGCGGCCAGTCCAACGCGTATGGCTTTCGGGATTCCATTAACTAGAAATAAAAATCTTTTTTTTTGCTTTAATTAGGCAATTATATACAGTTTCAACAGTTATTGAACAAAAATATCGGTATTTATAGCAAATACCAACCTTTCTACCCCCAAAAATTGCCATCACATATACGGCAGAAAACGTGGCCGCATGCTTCCAATTATTTTGCATCCATAGCTAAAAACATCATCGGTAAAAAGTCTCTATTTTTTTTTCTTACTGTGGAGTGGATCGAGTCGAACGAATCCTCGAGCGGCAACACGAAGCTGTAATTCTCGAGGCCATACCGGGGCCAGTAGTCGTACCGAGCCATCACTGGCCTGCAAATGAATCGTTTTTGGGGGGCCAGTGCAGAGAATGATTCATAGGACGAAGGCGGAGCATGATTCAGCAATTCTTGCAAGGGAATTCGCAGGGATGGCTTCTTGAAAAGGCCGAAAAAATGGGTAGAAACGAGGACAAGCCTTGACTTTTCACGAGATGTCGAAAACGGATAAATAAAAACTTAAAATAGCCATAATTTTTGCCGAAGGATCTAGAAGGATGGCTTGCCTTTAAAATAGAGTAAAAACGGCTAGAAACCAGAATAAACCCATTTTTTCAGACATAAGGGGGACAGATAATAAATGCGAATTTTTTGTATAATTCCAGAAACGTCTGGTGACATAAAAGAAGTGTATTAATTGATCAAACTTACTTTTATTTCAAGTAGTCAACCTAGGAACTGAAAAAAATTTCTAAATTCGAGATTTTTTTGTCGAAAATCGGCCAATTTCTCGAAAAATTTTTCCTTAATTTGTATTTGAAAAATTGGATAGCCTAGAAAAAAGTTGGTTTGCCCCCTGTCCCCCCCCCCCCGATAATGCGAAAGAACCGTTCTGGAGTTAAGATCTAAATAACTTCAGATATTAATCCAGAACTATATTGATCTTTTCGGCTCAGGAATCGAGCAAAACCCCAGTCCCAAATCGCACATAATCCTTCGATTTTTGGCCAAAAAATCACTTTTTCCGGGCACGCCACCGGCGAGAGAGTGTAGAGCGGATGGAAGCCGGATGGGGTGATATGGTTTTGGATAGGATGGCAAGCCTGGGGAGGGGGAGATCTGCCACTCCAGCTCCCTACGGCGGGCTCACGGTCACTTGGTCAGGGTTTTCCTGTTTTCCCCTCCAGCAGCACAGCCACAATCCACCCCGCACCGCTTGCCACTTGCCTTCTACGGGTGTGAGAGGGGGGAAAGTCCTGTGCCCTGATTGCTCCCCTAAATCGGGCTTCTACCCCCCTGACCGGCTGTGGCTTGCCATTGGCATCCGCCGTGGGAAAGTGGATATGGATTGCGGGTTTTTAAAGGGGCTGAGAAGCCTGGTCCACCCAGCTCGGCGTTGATTCCTGGCAAACTATAAAAAAAAACGCAGCAACGCGACACGTTTTTCGCGGCTTGTTCGGGCGCGAAAACGCGTGAATTTGCGAATTCTGCTTCAACTTCTGGAACCCTTAAACGATTTTACTCATCCTAGCCGTTAAAAACTATAAAATGGACGCTGAAACCCCAGGGATCGTTAAATTGGGAGCCGAATTACGCCATGTAATGCCCCGGATAGCAAAAATTAAATTTTGCTCCCAATGTTCACTTCAGAGTCATTTTAAAGGAGCACACAAGTCTAGCTTGGCAAAATAGTTATCGAGTCTCCAGTCCGAAATTGCTCTCAATTTTGGCAAATGGGAGAAACCAAGAGTACTTTCAAGACCATGAAATCGACTATTTATCATGAAATCATACCACCTGCCCCCCTACCGTATCCAAAGCAATCCGTGCTAAATCCAAATCACAAATTCCCATGTGCAGGTGGCAATTAGGAACAGCATTTGCGGCCCTTTTTCTGCTTGTAGCCAATTTGGAAAGTTTGAAAATGATGCTGGAGCGGGTTATAGTTGTGGGAAACTATGAGAAAATCTTGCCGGAATTTCAAACATATTTTGGAAGCTGAAAATCTTGAATGTGAAAGCAGTGTGGGGTGAGGGATGGGGTCTCCATGGTTACCCCGAAAATTTACGGAGGTTAGCTGAAGGAAAAAGGACGGGGGCAAAGCAAGCGCGAAATGGCAAATTTGGAATAACATTTTCTCTCAGAGGTACACAGTTTTTTTTTGATTGTTAGAGTTTTACGGCGCACATTTTACATTTCATAAATTTAACTTTTTAAAAATAAAAGGAATTTAATGCGACCTCTGAGCTATAGAAAGTACGCGAATTAAAGTTTCTAACTATAAATAATCTTTATCGTAGAGATTTTATCATAATATTTATGATGGAGAATCAAGGTTTAACGGGCGGACGAAAGTCAATTTTCAAAACGCCATTCCTAAAGTAAAAAAAATATATGCTAAGAATTATTGTAGAACTCGTAAAAAAAAACATATTTAGTAGTTTTATTCGCCTCGCGCGACCCGGCCTACGTGTACCGATCTTCAAATCCCCACGAAAATCCTGAACGCTAGATCGCCGTTTTTGCGATCAAATGACGAGTGGTCTGGTTTTGTCGACTGATTCCAGAAAAGTGAGCAGTGAGGGGCATCCTGGACGCTAAGTTCTGGAGTGGCATACAGTGGCTGTAGCTGCCATCCCGGCCACACTATCACCACCCCCGGATTGCCCGGAAAGCGCCATGGGTGACGACGGCACGCAATTAGCCATGTGTGGCGGATGGGGGAATCTGGCAGGCATTTTTAGGGAGGGGTGAAGACGGAGCAGTCGGTGATCATGGCAAGGGCATAATTTGTGCGGGGAATTGGATGGCAGGAGACTAAAACTTGTAAAGTACATTTTTTTCAAAATCCTAGAAAGCCTACTACTATCGTAAGAAAATTTTTCGCGCATGAAAAGATGCGGTGTTTCAAGCGCTACAAAGCCTTTTTCTTGAGTTTAACAGACAGAAAATCAAATAAAAACGAGGTAATCCCCAAAAAGAGGCGGCTTTTTTGAGACATATGCCTTTTTACAGTCCGGTTTTACGTTACACCGAAAACCACCCGTTTTCGGATCAATGACATCGCCTACAAAATGATGTGTGCTGGAAACACCGATGAATAACGCGGGCGCGCTTTACAGTGCAAAAGCCCTGGATCCACGAAAAAGATAAGCCATGAATGGCGCCACGGCTAATGGCCAATGACTCATCCGAAAAGACGCGAAAACGTGGACCAAATAGTGACCAACTGCCAGCAAGAAATTTCTTTCGAAATCAAGACGCGAATATTAGCGCGCGGAATGACAAATGATAATAGGTGTTTAACAGTCTTAAACTTCATCAAAATAAGTTTCTTAGTTTTTTAACGTTTAAGGTGCATTGTCTGCAAAAGAGGTATCGAATCGAGAAAAATGTAACCTGCGCAAGGTAATAAAAGTATACCGAGCAGCAAGTAACCCTCAATTTTTTCAAAAAACAGCGTGGAAATCGGCGCGTTATAAGCGTTGATCTCCTAATTTTCGCAACGCACCCTCTTTTCAGACAATGAAACATGAAAAATTGTTATTTTGATCAAATTTTAATCGCATAAACCAACAAAATCCCAACGTCAAAAATCCAATTCCTGGGGTCAAGGCCAGCCGGGCGAGGTGCGAAATGGCGGCGCGAAAATGAGCCAGGCGATAAGGGCGCCCCCCTGAAACTGAAATACGAATGCTACCGTAGGCCGACAGGGCGGAGGGCGAACCTTATCGCCGCTGCGGGGCACTTTTTATCCGGAGAAAACTGGGGGAATGAGGAGCGGAGGCAACTGGCTGTCTCGAGCACGCCATGCCGAGGCACGACGGGGGGTTCAGCCGATAAGAATGTTGCCAGATTGCCCCCGCCGATTAGGACCTCCGCATCGCCGAAGCCGAGCTTCCGGTCAGCTGTTCCAGCGTTCTCAAGGCTTTTTTTAGGGGATTCTCGTTGAACCCAAGAAAAAAAATGGAATCCCCGCAATTGGCAACATTTCTGAAACGCGCCTGATCGCGCGCGGGAAGATTTCAATCGCAGAGCATAGGTTCAAATTCCTCAAAAAGAGCTCGAAATTTTGGTAGGCAGGAGTAAAGCCAAAGGAGGGATTTTATAAAAATTTAATTTTTGTGTGGAGGCTTCTCCTCGGGGCAGAAGCCGCTTTTATGCAAAATTGCCCTCGAATCGCACTGGCAGAGTGCCTGGCTGCGACCCCCGAGAAATGGCGGTTTACGGTGGCTGGGGTGCGGTGTAGGGTGCGAGGTTGACCACCAAGTACCCCAATTTGCTACTGACGATCGATCTTACCAAATTTTTCCTATATCAGGTAACAATTGGCTATGTAAATTTATTAAAAACGCCGTAGGCATGAATAACGGTATAAAATCAGCATGTTAAATTTTAACAGGACGATTCAGCGGTTATAAACGCAGGTCAAGCCTATTCGTTCATAGGTGGGCGCCGGAACCCAATTTAGCCGCGCCGTACTCGACAACTAACAAGCTTGTAAACCCTGTGATTCAGCCAATTACACTGCGTTCGTTCGGTGGTTGGGATCAAATTTATTGGTCAAGCTTCCACGCCTTTTGCACGTATTTCCAGACGGGTCGCTGGTGGAGAATCTGAAACTTAAGTGTTGTCAGAAGTGTTAGAAATTGATTATTATAAAAAAATGTCATACCTTATTGTAATATTCATTGAGCAGTGAAAATTCGGCTAACACTTCCGCATCGGCATCCTGTAGTCGATAGAGAAAATATATAAACACCAGATCTGCGTAGGTAAGCTGAAAATCAGTTTTTGGACCAAAAACCTAGATAAAACTATTTGAAAATATCCGGATCTATAAAGTACAAAATTATCATATTTAAAGTCATTAAAAAGATACTTAACACTACATAAAAAAGTGTGCGGCCAGCTGTGCTCATGAAAAAGATCAAACCAACCTCATCCCCCACGATCACCTTCCCCCCATTTTTGCGCAACATTTTCTGGAAAACGGCGAGCTTTTGCGGGCGAGCCTTGTCCCATTCCTCCTTTTTCTGGGCCTAAAAAGAAAGAGAAATATAATTAAAGTAGAAAATCGTTAAAATGATTAAGCAAAAACCAACAGCGATTTCCGGGGTGGGCGCGAACCGTTCGGCCAGTGCTTGGGCAAACATGTCCCAGATCGTGTCGATCACCATATCACATTTTGCGGCATCAACGCGGGTCTTTCCGGCGAATCCTACAGAGATTTAGTGCTTTAAACCAATTTTAATGGAGGCTGAAATAGCCAGATAAATTTGGGACTTTTGGGATTGGGAATTTTTTTAAAAATTGCAACCATTTTTGAAGTTTTTATTGTATTCAGCGTGAAAAATATTTCTAGCGAAATATGCTACCTTAACCTAAATATAAAATTATACCTGGCTTGAACGATTTGGCAATGTATCTAAGGATGGCACTGGTTTGGCATAACGTCGTCTTCCCGCCGTCCACCTCCAAGTAGGGGAGCTGGCCGAAAGGGGCGTCTAAAAGGGCAATACAGATAGCATTTCAAAGTCTGCATAAACTCAGTATGCCCACCAAAACCTCACCCTTCTTGTAATCGTCCGTCATTTTCAACCTGACATCCTCAAAATCCACGTCGAAATAGTGAAACAAGAGTCGTATCGGCTCTCCACGGCCTTCGGCGTCAAAATACACGAGGCGATAACTGTGCTTTTGTGTCATAGGCGCCGCGCGAAAAGGGCGTGAAATTAATAATGGGATTTTGGGGTGGGTGAGGGCAAGAACCAGCGGACAGCGCGTTACCAGGGAGAAGCGAGCGCTTCAGAGGGCACATAGGACACGCTAATTAATTTCCACGCCTTGAAGAAGGAAAGGAAAATGAGAATGCTATTGTTCATTATGTTTTGGATGGTTCATTTTATTAAAAAAGGTGAAATGTGAAAAATGTAGCGACAAACCGTGCTAAAAACGGAAATACAAAGTGCGCATAGCGTACGCGTGTTCAAGGCAGCTCAACGTAGTCTAAATTAGGACGACGTAACGCTCCATTGTACAGGCTTATTCACTTAACTTTAAAAAATAAAGATGTTTCTTATTCTTTCACTTTTTATGTATTTTTGTTGTGTTTTATCAAAACCTCAGATTTTCGTGTCCATTTTGCCTTTTGCTCTACGTGTTGATACATCCCATAGCAGCGGATAATCTCAATATTTTGAGATATCCCAGCAACTCTACGCTGGCTGCCGTTCCATCCACTGGGTGCTTTTCCCAGCCGGCGAAGGCGACGAGGGCAAAAAATGGTGGCGAACAGGAGGACGAGGCTCGACTCCCTCAATTTCTCGAATCAGCCAGAGTCGATTGTCTCGAAGGGTTTTTGCGAGGGTGCTCTCGGCACGCGTTGAAAAGTGTGTTCCCGATTATATATAAGGGGTTCGTGTCGACGACTCGAGTTTCGCCCGCATGGATTTGGACCGTAAGATCGCCGCCTATCGGCTGATCGGCTATTTGGCTGTGGCGCTCGCTACCGCGTCGACGATCAGGTGAATTGATTGCGTTTTTGTATACAAACAATGATTTTTAATAGTGGTAATGTTTTTTGTCTTTAAAAACTTAAAAATGCCCTAGGCAGCTGCGACCGCATCTACGATCGGAACGTAGCGTACGAACGTTTCTTTTGTCGTTTGTTCTTTTTCTAGCAATAATTGAACACAGCGAGGGTAGGCCTCTTTCTCCAAGCTCTGATTTTCAGCATCTGCATCACCATCCCAATCCTCTACAGCCAAGTCGCCAGAGCCCGTGAACGCAGCCACGAAGAGCTCGACTTTTGCCAAGTTGAGCCCGCCGTACCCGATAATCAAACATTCAGCATTCCATCATCTCCGTCAGCAGCCAACTACGCCGTAATGACGACGCGGGCGGCAACCGCACCGTGAGACACGCTTACGCAACGGTACCCCCACCACCGCCAGATACGTATGCGGAGGTACGCTCACTTCGACATACAAAAACCAACGACAAACAACGGAATCGCTTTTGTCGTTTAGAGATTTGTGCACTCCCGAGGGAATGCGTTCCAAAATTTGTTCGAGACACTGTTGGTAGGTCTCGGGGTTAATGCTAACCTCAAACTTGGGTAATTAAACCGAAGCTGTGGAGGGGTGGGTGCTTTTCTCAACTATCCAATGCACAGCTGAGGGTCTTTTGACGGGCAACCACACAGCGAGCGATCTCTCGCCGTCTGCGTCTCTTAGAGTCTCGCGTACACGCGCTATTTGGGGGGAGAGTGACTGGGGAGAGTGGAGACGTAGAACGGGAAGGGAGGGCGTTGTTGGGAGTGGCCTCTCTCCTCGAGACACAGACAACGATGATTGTGTGGTTGTGTGGTTGCCCGTCAAAACATCTCCACCTCTGCCTTGGATAGTTGAGAAAAGCACCCACCCCTACACAGCTTCGGTTTAATTACCCAAGTTTGAGGTTAGCATTAACCCCGAGACCTACCAACAGTGTCTCGAACAAATTTTGGAACGCATTCCCTCGGGAGTGCACAAATCTCTAAAACGACACCGTATTGAGTTCTCCGCCGTCACGGTTACGTCGTTACCAGGGTTGTTCATTTTGCGTCCGGTTGTGTCCGTCCGCGTCCGGGACGGGACGCGTCCCGTCCGTCTCATTCGCATAGAATTTTGCGGACGGACGCGGACGCGTCCCGGACGGACGGGACGGACGCATGGCGGACGGGGACGGGGAGCGTCCGCGCGTCCGAGATGCAAATTAATTCATGGTAATCTTAAAATGAAAACCAGAAAAATCGCAATAATTTTGCAGGTTTTGCGGTAAATTTGATTTTATTGGACAGTAGGTTACCATGTACAAGTATACATGCTAAAAACCAGGCCCTACCAAAGGTTTACGTCCAAAAATGAAAAACTAGGCGCTTCATTATGATTTGAATCTGTTTTTCTCATCTGCATCGCGGACGCAGTTACTTCCGGCGTCCGCCGTCCGTCCCGTCCGTCCGGGACGCGTCCCCGTCCGTCCGCAGAAATTTATGTAAATGAGGGGACGGGGACGCGTCCGCGTCCCGGACCGTCCGCGTCCGTCCGCGAACAACCCTGGTCGTTACCATTCAAACCGTGAAGCACTACTCTGCTTGAAATATTTAGAAGAGCTTCAAGATTTTTCCGTCGCAACTAGATTCCAAGGGACAGCCATTCCATCTAAACCACCTTTTTTCGCTGTTTTGGCATTTATTGGCATCATTTTCCAGCGATCCCAATGCGAGATCTGCTGTACCGAAGGCCCGCGTGGTCCTCCAGGAGCTGCAGGACGACAGGGTCGCCCAGGTCGTCCTGGTGTCGAAGGCCAACCCGGAAACCCGGGAAAACCCGCGTCAAAATGCCAACTTCCACCCCCTCCACCATGCCCTCAATGTGAAGCCGGTCCTTCGGGAGATGACGGTCCACCCGGGGCCGAGGGTCAACCGGGGCCTCCGGGTAGTCCGGGTCCCCGAGGGCCGCCTGGGGATGATGGGCTCGATGGGATGCCGGGAACGATTGGTGCTCCAGGTAATTATTACAAGTCAGGGTTGGCTGGTAACATCATCAGCTTCTATGTACCTTATCTATAGCGCCAAGGAACAACCTCAGCTTGTTTTTAAAAGTATTTGTGCACTCCCGAGGGAATGCGTTCCAAAATTTGTTCGAGACACTGTTGGTAGGTCTCGGGGTTAATGCTAACCTCAAACTTGGGTAATTAAACCGAAGCTGTGGTGGGGTGGGTGCTTTTCTCAACTATCCAATGCACAGATGGGGGTCTTTTGACGGGCAACCACACAACGAGCGATCTCTCGTTGTCTGCGTCGCGTGGAGAGATATCCCGCCCAACACCGCTCCCCGTCCCGCTCTGCGTCCCCTCTCTACTCAGTCTCACTCGCGCCAACGTCCGGTGTACGCGAGACTCTAAGAGACGCAGACGGCGAGAGATCGCTCGCTGTGTGGTTGCCCGTCAAAAGACCCTCAGCTGTGCATTGGATAGTTGAGAAAAGCACCCACCCCTCCACAGCTTCGGTTTAATTACCCAAGTTTGAGGTTAGCATTAACCCCGAGACCTACCAACAGTGTCTCGAACAAATTTTGGAACGCATTCCCTCGGGAGTGCACAAATCTCTAAACGACAAAAGTGAATTTGTTCTGCGTCGTTGATTTTATCTACGAATGTTGTATGTCCCGATCTACGTACCTGTTGCTGTATACTGTTGCGTAGACGTTTCCGTATTTCCATTACCGACATTCCCATAATAAAATAAAATAGGTTTTTTTCGGTTCAGTGTGTGAGTACAGCGGGGTTTGCATTAGTGATGTGTTTTTATTCGTATATAAAAATTTTTACTGAAAATTCCAGGAATCGCGGGTGAACCTGGCGCGCCAGGAGCACCGGGTGAAGACGCGGTGGGGAATAAGCCGAAGCCAGGCGGGCCTGGGCCAGTTGGTCTCCTCGGGATGATGGGCGCGATGGGCCAACCGGGAGAAGCAGGAGAATCTGGCGAAGCTGGGCGTCCCGGTCCGAAGGGTGCCTCCGGGATTCCAGGGTTTCCGGGGCCACGTGGGCGTCAGGGTCACCCAGGTGCACCTGGGCCTCAGGGACCTCCAGGAGAGAAGGGACTCTGCCCCACGTATTGTGCACGAGATGGTGGCAGCTTCTATGAGGATGGCACGAGGCGATGAGGTGGTTTTCGACGTTTTTTCACTAAAACGTCTTCTTGATTGAGTAAAAATGCGTAGTGCAGCTCTTACTGGGCCTTTTGCAAAAACTACGGTGCGCTTCTTTGCACACAGCGTGCTTTCTCTATGAGCTACCTTAAATTTATTGCCTCCAAAATTAAAGGCAACAAATTTTCAGGCTGGCTACGAACGGTCGCGGTGACGATTGGACAAGTGTTCGCCGATAGATCACCCTAATTGACAGCCGGGCTGCATGTGTGTGCCCTGCCTTCTCGTGCTCCTCCTCTTCCTCCCCTCCCCTCCCTACCGTTGCAATAAATTATCATCTTGGCCCCATTAAGAGTCGGAACGCTTGGCCACGAAGCTGCGTTATTTTAGCTTTTTCGCATTTTTCATCATGATGCACTTTATGTTGTTCTATGCTACCATTGAATTTGTATAAAGCTTTCTCTAGCTTTCAAATTTTACATAGGAAAACGCGGAACGTATGGAAAAATGCTATTTTTGGGGTTACGTGAGCTTGAAAAGAGAAGAGCAGATTCGCGCACATAGTATAGGTGTGGATAGGAGCGCTACGTAATTGATACTTGAAGATACGGTTAATTTGAAAACAAAAGATGAAAATTAGTAGTGTTGTAGCTTCGGAAGCTCTTTATAATCTTCTATGAATTTTATGACGAGGGTTATGGGCTCGGCGCCACAATAGGATGCTCAAGCTCGGACGATAAAAGGCTTATCCTTAGCGCCTCGCTTTGTATATGTGCGAGAACGTGGTGAGCTGAAAAGAAAAGCTTCCCACCCCCTTCCGGCCATCACCTGTGTCCAGTTTTTGATGGGTATGCGGACAGGGCCCGTTTTGACCCTCATCGCAAAGGGCTTAGGGCCCAGCTAGGGCCCAGCTAGGGGCCCATACACCGGCTGCTGTCCTGAGTACGGGGTTGTACTCTATCTCTGCCTGCACTCGCACACCTGGGCAGATCGCCACCACTGCCAGGTATTATTGGAAATTTTACTTGATAATTAGTTTTATACCTTTGTCGCTAGTTCCAAAATGATCTCTGCTAGTTTTCCCGGTACTTCCTAAAGTCTCGCTGCTAGTTTGCCTAGTCTAAAAATTATCGCTGATTTTTCAGGAGCCTCAAGGAAGCCTCGGTTTTCCTTTTATGCTGCCAACCCTGCGGCCAAGCATCCGGGTCCCGCAGGGAACGAAAAGTTGGTTGACTTTACAGCCATTAACTTACCTTATAGTTAGGTTATTTCCCAAACGCTGCGCTTGCCAGACTTTTTAAAGGGGCTGGTAGGTGCGAGAATCTACCCTCGAATTCGGCTAGGTATCAACAGCTACTCCTAGATCCAAATAACGTTTGAAAGACATCTGTTTTTCGCCAGAAATTTGAGTAATAACGCGATTTAGCCGTGGCAAGGAGCTGTCGAGACCTAGCCAATAGAGAGGTTGATTCTGAGGCTCTTTGTTACTTTTAAAGGGATGGGCAAGGCATACTGAGATTTTGAGGATTGAGGGTGCCGATAAATGCCTTGTCAGCCCCTTTAAAACGCATCCCCTCTCCAGAAACTTTGTTGCAGTCACCAGCTCGCCAAAAGTGTCGAGCCCGGGGGCGCCGATTCTAAAGCGCAATGCGAGTTTCCGGGAGAATTCGGGCGAACGAATCGCGCGACACGACCACCACGCGTCCCCGGTTCCCGGCAGAAGGTGCGAAGTTTTTTTTTCTCGGCTCGTTGCAAGCACAAAAATGGAGTGAGTGCGAAAATGGCGAAAATGTCCTAGAAGTTAGCATAAAGCGCTGTTTTAAGTTTTTTTATTAAAATTTAACATGCTCGACGTTATAATACGGAAGCCCTTTTTGTTCGGTCTATATTTACAAAGTAAATTTAATTTATTTAGTAAAGAAATTAGTCTACAACGCTGATTGTGAGTTGTTTACATTAAAAAATTTGTTGAAAAACAAAAAAAGGGCCCCCGATTACGATAGATACGAGAGTACGATAGCTAAAGATTTTTTCAGGGTACCTGTATTAATTAGAGCTATTTAAAAGCATATATTAGATGAGGGGAACCTACTTAATACGGAAAATATATTTTAAAAAATTAAACCTGATCATTCTAACCTTGGCTACGATAATTAAAGAAACGCTTTACCTAAAAGCCTATTGTAAGGATATTTCTATGTAAAATATATGTTAGGAAAACTACTAAAAAATTTAATATTATAACAATCACCAAGAAACTAAAAACATACCCAAAACAAAAGCGGTAACTCCAAGGCAAGGCCGCCGGGAGCCCCCGAGCTCTTGACCCGGTCCTCCAGCCCCTCCCCACTCGCCCTCTTTGGCTCTTTGGTAGGGTGTCAGCCCCTTGGCCCGCAAGGCCCGGGTTCGGCCCCCCGCCACGGCATGCGAGATGCGTTCTTGCTCCCCATATAGCAAGCGCGGTGACTACCATGCCAACACTAACACCGCGAATACGTCATATTGTCCGGGTAGTGTCGGGTGATTATCAATGACGCGGGACACCGCTTTTTTCGGTTTTGTCGATCGTTGTTGGTTGTATTTTGCAGGTTTGAAACGGCGTTCGTTTTGTCGTTTTTGGCGGGCAGATATCCGTAAGCTCCGTAAGGTTTCGCAAGGATTCTCTGCTAGCTGGCCTGCCCAAAAAATCAATTTCAATGGGAGTTTAAAGGAATTTTTAGGATAAGTTTGACCTCCTAGGCGCTTGTAATCCCTTTACTTACCTGCCGGGTAGTGAAATTTGCTAATGGATTCGCTACGGACGATATGTAGCCAACTTCCTAGCCTCTTTAAGTTTCGTAATCGATTACTGTAATCCATTTTCGACGGGTTTTCAGCGTTCCCCGGCGCCGGTAATCAAGTTTTTTTAGATAGCTTAGTCTAGAGCCTATTTTCTGGCATTGTCAGTTTCTATTCGATCTTTTGGACGGTAAGTTCAGAATGAGTGCGAGAGAGAGAGTGAGAGAGAGAGACCAGAGACAGCCAGAGAGAGTCCAAAAGACTGAAAGTGCGAGAAAGTCGTCCAAGAAGAAGAATAAGAGTGTGAGGGGATGATGCCAAGAGTGGTGGTGGGTCCTCCCCCCTTCGTTTAGAGGCTCAAATTTCACTAGTATTCGGAGGGCGAGAATGGGCCATCCGACAGAGGAGGAGGGGGGGCAATGGAGGTCTTAATCGCCTCCCTCTTTTCGTGTGACTCCTCTCAACACTCAACTTTGCCCCCGCCACCACCACCAATCCTCCTCAATATTCAGCCCCACTCCATTTTGGCGGCGCTCTAAATTGGCAGCTAAAAGTTGCCCTTAATTTTCTACCGTAATCTGAACTATCTGGGCGACGGTAATGTTCAGCGGAATCCCGGAATGTGCCCTCGAGGCCGACGATGGCCCATTGATGGTCTATGAGCAACGGTGAGAGCGACTTTAAAGGGGCTGGGAAGTCGTGATTTTTTTCGTACCCGCGATACGCAACGCGCACGCACGCGATGGAATTTCGTAATCGTGAACTTCGACACCCGTAACTTTAAAGGGATAACGACACCCGTTTTTTGATCATAGTTGAAAGGGACAGAGACAACCCTATGCGCAATTTCTGGGGCAAGCTGGCGGCGTTCCTTAGTGAAAATGGCTATCCAAAGCCAAATCATAAAAATTAAATAAAAGCTATAGTTAAGGCTTGATATAAATTTTACCTGGGGATGCTTTGGCTATCGGGGGGTGGTTTTCCTCCAGTTACACAGTTTTTTATAAAGGATGTTTGGAACTGCTTTTTACTATTCTTAATTATCCGCTGGTTTGTATTATAAAAAAAAACAAAGAATAAGATTTCCTACAAAAAAATGGCCGGTTTCGATCAATAATTTTGCATCTTTAAAGTTTTATTTGGGGTTTTTAGATATTTCTGCCACTTTAAAGTATAGCTACATTTTACTAAAAACACTATTCAAGCCTTGCTATTACGGTCAATAGGAATTTCTGGAATTATATAAAAATTCTGGTTACTCCTCAGATAATCGTCCCCACCGATAATGCGAAAGCTCCGAGAAAGGGTTAGGCCTTACGATCCGGCTTAGGATTAACTTCAAGCCTTTTGAAAAAATTGGGTCCTTACAAAATGTCCAAGGGCCCAGTGGCCCAGCCTAACCACCAGGAAGGCCCCAAGGAGAGGGCCCAAATTTTATTGCCACCACCCGGGGGGTGGGGATAATGCTCGCCGGTTTTTTTAATGTCTCGAGGCGTCAATTCGAAGCTTCCCGCTTACCCAAACCAGCCGATTGATTTTTGCCAGACTATTCCCCTGCCTCACCCCCTCGTCATGTATCCAAAGAGGAGGTCTGTGCTTTTTCTCGTCTACGTCCAATTTTGGGGCTCGAGTGCCCTAGGGAGAAGCTGGGCGGTCGTTATTGGCGTCCACCGCCACAATGTTGCTTAGGTTTTAGGCTTGGGCTTTGGCTTGGGCTTAAGGCTAGATTTTGGCTTAGGCTATGATTAGGCCTAGGGTTAGGGCTAGGATAGGCTTAGGTTTTGGCTTAGGCTCAGGCGTGGGCTTAAAGACTACCAGAACGATGGAACGCGCACTGTCACCCCGAGGGTGCTGCCCCCAAGAACGCGCAGAGAGAGTCGTCATTAGTGGTGTCCCGTATTGGGCAAAGACCCTCCGGGGTTTGGGGCTCCTCTGACTCCCTTCCCTACTTGGCCCTGTGGTATAGTGGCTAGCGCCTCGGACTGTGGAGCGAACCATCGCGGGTTCTACCCCCGCCCGGTGCGGAACTTTCTTGCTCTAACCGAAATTTCATCGTTCTGACGGTCTTTAAGCTTAAGCTTTGGTTTAGGCTTAGGAGGCTTAGGTATAGGCCTAGGTTTTGGCCTAGGTTTTGGCTTGGGCCAAGCCTCCGGCTTCGGTTAACTTAACTTCGTCTTGGGCTTGGATGTACGTTTTTTGAAACATAAGCTTCGACACAAGCTAGCTTAAGCTCAGACTTCGGCTTAACCTAACCTGACCGCAAAGTCAAGCGCATTTTTGCATTTTTGTTGCAGTAGATTTATCGACAAACGATCTCGGCTAGATTGACTTCGGCTTTGTTTTGGAACAAGTCATACTTGCGCGTCCCTTTAAAACGCAACTTTTCACAATAACCTTAAAGCCAAACTCGCTGAATTTCAGATCCGAGGCGGAGCCAGGCGTGAACGAGGGCGAGCACGAGATGCTTGGGTGAGCTTTACCCCATTTGCTGCGCCATTTTTGACATTTCGGATTTGGGTTTGGAGGCGAGACAGGGGCTACGTTGCGATACCTTTTACACCTCCCCCCCCCCAAACCACTGCCACTAAATCGGAAACACCATCGCTGTGGGACTGCCTCTAAAGGGCTACGGTTACCCGCAACATTCTCTAGCCGCGGTCCATTTAGAGCTCCAGCTACAGCTACAATGATGTACGAGCATTAGCGAGTCGTTTTGGTTTTAAAAAGTCTACTAAAATAACAGTTTAATTTGGCCAAAAATCAAAAAGTTGGGCGGTCGAAGGCATCGAACCCGAGTGTAAAAATTTGTTTTTCGTTTGCTCTCTCTCGCACTCTACCTCTTTGTATGTCTCTCTTTCGTTTTTCTCTCTCTCTCTCTCTCTCCCATTCCCTCACTCACCCTCACTCACTCTCTCTCTTTCTCTCTCTCGCTCTCTCTTTCTCTCTCCTCTCTCTCACTCCCTCTCTTTCTCTCTCTCTCTCTCTCTCTCTCTCTCTCTCTCTCTCTCTCTCTCTCTCTCTTTCACTCTCTCTCTTTCAGACTCACGCTCACTCGCTCTTCCTAGCCAAATCCCATGCTCATATCACGCAAACCACCCAAGATCAACCCCAACCCCCGCCCAACTTTTTGCCTTTTGATGACCAACACAGATATTCCTGTACATTGAATAATAACTTCCCCTGTTTTTTGCAGCCATATGGCCTCTGGATCGGCGTCTTTATCTGTTGCTCGTGATGAGGCTCAGGCGGCAGCTGCTGCCCAAGATGGATTTGAAGCCCCGCTGGAAGCCGCACAAGCCGAGAGGTGGGCCACTTTCCCCCCACCATACCACCACCACCACCACCTTCTACTTCAATTCAAATATTTTGAGCGCCCATCACGCTTTTTTGCATTCTTTGGATTCTTTTGGATTTTTTAGCATTATAACCTGGTTTCACAGGGGTTACTGTAGTTTTAAAGGGCTTGTGAAGTGGCTGGGAATGAGCTTTTTAAGGCGCGAGTTCAGTCATTCTTACGTCTACAACAATTTACGGAGAGAGAGTGAAGCTAGCGAGAGAGAGAGAGAAGCGAGAGCGTGTTATTAATAATATTTCAAGTTTAAAAATGACTAAAAACCTTTTGAAAAGGATGTAAAATTCGAAATTTTTTTTATATTTTTGCCTCTATCAATATTAAGAAGTCGTTTAGAAACCTGCTCTAATTCTATCAAAAATTTGAATGCTGAAGTTCCCTAGCTTCTGATACCCCCGCCCCCCCCCCGATAAGGCTAAAGCTCCAAAAAAATTGACGAAAATACGATTTTCCTAGTCTAGCTTACCCAAATTTTGCAAAAACTGCATAACGTACCGAACCCCGGTGATCAACTCAGGGACGTAGCGTAATACCGGCCCCGGGGGCCAGGCCCCGAAATCGGCCGGGGCCCGAAAATTTCATAAGGGGGGACCCTTATGATTTTCATTTTCTCAAAAATTTTGCTGCCTGCGGCGCTATTTTTTTCACGTTTTTACGGCTATTTGTAGAGCTATGTAACCTTATTTTCAAAAATTTTTGCCTGCGGCGCTGTTTTCTCGTTCATCTTTTGAGTTTTTTGGAAAAATTTTTTGGGCCCCCCCCCCGAAATTTTTTTCTGGCTACGGCCCTGGATGTACTACTTGATTTCCGGCGTTGCCCACCGGATTCCACAACAAAACGTGCAAATACTCGAGCCCCGGGGTTCCGAATGAAATTCGAACATTCGAGCCACGGATTTGAGACCCAAAAAACACAGACACCAAGTAATCTTCGAGAAACCGGGGGGCAGATACAGCAGCGAATTTACCAAACACTTTCCGGGGGATTGTAACTATAGAAACCGGGCGAAAAAGGGCAGCCGGGGGCTCGATCCTGAACTCGCACGCTTTTCCACGAAATATTCGCACCCCAATTTTGGGGGTGCTAATTTGTCCCCGGGGGGCCAATTTATATGTATTTTCTAGGGATTACGTGCCAGAACTCTTTAAACTCGCGTATTAAATTTTAATCTATTTACAATTTTGCATTAATACATTTTACTAACATCCATTTGGATTAAATTTAAGGGAATTATAGCAACGACTTTCTCGGATTGTTAATAGGATTTTTGGCCATATCCCGACAGGTCAAGATGCCGACAGACATAATCCCGACAGTCAAAATCCCAAAATCCCGATAGCTAAAGTCCCGACATCGAAAATCCCGACACGAATCTCAAAATCCCGATAGCTAAAATCTCGACAGTCAAAATCGCGACAGCGCAATTCCCGAACGCCTCAATACCGACAACCTGAATACCCGGAGCCAAAATCCCGACAGCCAAAATCCCGAAATTGCGTGATTTTTTTTAAACCTGGGCATGCCAGCTGGGTTTCTTTGGGAATTTGCTGTTTTTCAATTTTCAAACTGCGTCGCTACCATTAATGTGGGCTGAAACGTTTCAAAGTTTTGTTAAAACGACTGGCAAGGCATTCTGCGGAACCTTGGCTTGAGATCAGATACCGTTTTTTACGGTTTTTGTAATCGATTAGGACCCCGATTATGGAGTCAAACGGCCGGCTCGTTGTTTGTTGCGGGACGTACAAATCTGATTTCCATAGCTGAAATGCCTTGCCAGTCCCTTTAAAGCAAAAAAAATTGAAAACCGTCCCTTCGCGAATTCCCGATTTCGCAAAACTGTTCAAAAATCATCATTTTCAATCCCCAAGGTTTCCCATCCCCCTCGATCCGTTGCCTTCCCTGCAGCCCTTCATTTCCGGGGCCAATTTGGGAGGGTCCCGCCACGCTCGCAGCGGCAGCAGCGGCACGGCCATAAAGGACGCGGCACACCAAAAAACGGGATGCACCGCCGGCGTAGATGAAGCATAATTTCGGCTATTTGAGGTGTCTCGATTGATTCGTTTGGTCAGGATGAGGACGGCTTCATTACCTAAAGAAATATGGCCCATCGACTCCGTAAGGATCCTGGAGATTCCTCAATGATCACTGCTAGCTGGGCTTTCCGAAGACTTATTTTAGAGCTTCTCAATCATTCATCTTAAGGTGCAGACTTCCTAGCCTTGTTGGCTCGGTCGCGTACGCTACGTTACTGCTGACACATCCTTGCTGGCATGCTTCCTTTAGGCCGCTTTCATTGATTTTAAGGCTTTTTAGGACCTTGACAAAGTTCCAGGCAAAAAACATTTCTTTCGACCCCGTGAAATGCCGAAATCCCGGTAGCCGGAATGCCGACAAGCTAAATCCCTAAGCTCTCGCTTACCTTTGGCTTATGTCTTGTCGGGATTTTGGCTGTCGGTATTTTCTTCTGTCGGCATTTTGGCTATCGAGATTTGAGCTGTATTCTGCCCTGTCGGCATCCTGTCTGTCGGTTTTGTCGCTAGCGGGGTTTACACGTTTCGGGATTTTACAATCGTGGGTTGTTTTGTCGGGATTTTTGGTGTCGGGATTACGCTGTCGTTATTTTTTCCTGTCGAAATTATCGGGTTTATCTTTTGGGCGTCTGTATTTCAACGTGTCGGCATTTTTGGGGACCTAATTAGCGGGCCGGTGAGGGAAAACGACACTTCCAAATCCCTTTAAAATTTGATTCTTGCAGAATCGTCTCTATAATATCCTTGGAACGACTATCCGTGCCGCTGGCTCGATTTAATGCCCATCCAATGCATAATTTACTCTCGGGTCCCGTCGCCAAAGCGTCAAATCTCTCACAGGGGCTCCAGGGGGCTGAAAAAGCCCCTTGGCTACTCGATTGGCACCCAGATTATCCGCCTCGTTTCCCCTTGTCTTTTACCGCGTAATGCCAGAGAAAGAGAGAGAGGGAGAGAGAGAGAGAGAGCGAGGGAGAGAGATACAGAGGCCCCGAATCAGCGTCCAAATCCCTCCCATCCAAGGGATCAGCCACCCCTTCTTCTTTTTTCTTTGGATTCTGGTTTCCCCTGGCCATACCACTCCAAAAATCACGCTTCTTATATTTTACATTTTGTGTTCTGGACTTGTAACGGAATCGATTTCTATAGATTTGCCTTGTCAGTCCCTTTAAAGCAGAATTCCTATCGTCTGGGCCAACCAGCACAGGTTTTTGAGGAAAATGGCCAGATTTTCACAGCTTTCACTGCACCACACAATGTAGATTTTGGGTTATTTGTTTCTCTCTCTCGTTTTTTCTCTCAGTCTCTCGTTTTCTTTCTCTCACTCTTTCTCTCTCTCTTTCTCTCTTTCTCTCTCTTCCAATGCACCATCCTGAATTCCCAGATTTTTGCCTAATTTTAGCCTGGTTGCCCAGATGTCAGTACGGAGTCTGCGGAGTCACGTCGGATCCGTCAGCCGCTTGAATCAGAGGCAATTTGAAAAACCGTGCTGTAGTGTCGTACTGTAGAAATGGGATACGTTAGAAAAGCGTACACTGTAGGAAAAATCTTATTCGGAAAAGATGGAAAATGAACCCGACCGTAGAAAAAGTCCAGCTGAGGGAAACGTAGGAATTTAGCATACTGTAGGAGGCGCTTACTGTGTGTAGTTGTTATAGAATAAAGTCTTACTATAGAAATGTGTATTACATTGCAAAAAAAACACAATCAACCTTTGTTTCCAGATATGGCTCAGATGCGGGTTTTAACGAAGATCTCGAAGGTCGACTGCCCCTCGAGCGGAATGCCCACAAAAATTCCGTCCGTGAACAAATTCCGGTAATTTTTTGTGGCGTGTAATTAGTACTGTTTAGGACTCGATTTTACGGCTGAATATTGGCGGGAGCAGCTATCGGATACGGACGAGGTCCATTGTGAAATTTGGGCCAAAGACATTGTTAGGTTGGTCTAGCTCTCCGTCTCTCTCTAGCTCTCTCTCTCTCCCTCTCTCGCTTTCCCTCTACCGCTCTCTCGCACTCTCTCAAAAACTTTCTCTCACTCTCGCGCTTTCTCTCGCTGTCTCTCTCACTCTCTCGCTCATTCCAGGCCGTTTTGTCCGTATGAACCACGAGCACCGTCGCCAGTGGGCCGATTGGTATTTTGAGGATACTGATGAATATTTCTTCGAACGGGTACCTAGGTATGTAAAAAAATTATGAGGTCTAAACTCTTATTAATACATGGCCTCACCCCACATCACATTTTAGATACTTTGATCCAATTTATGATTTCTTCGCCACCGGCAAGCTGCATGTGCCAAAGGTCAGAAAGACAGAGAGAGAGTGAGAGAGAGAGAGAGAGAGAGAGAGAGAGAGAGAGAGAGAGAGAGTTTGTGAGAGAGAAGGAGCAAGAGCCAGTGAGAGGGAAATTGAGCTTGAGCGATAAAGCCAATGCTTTCAGGACCTGTGCTTCGACAAATTCATGGCCGAACTGCGCTTCTGGGCGGTGTCCAAGTCGAAAATGGATGAGTGCTGCTCCCCGTTCACGCAATACGCATTCACGCTCACCGCCCCATCCCAGGTATTAAATTTTGAGAGTTCAATTACACAAATTTCAGAAAAAAAATAGTGGCTTTCAGAGGCTTTTGTCTGTGGTTCTTTGCATTCTGTCGCTTTAAAGGTGTCAGGACAGTGGATTGCTATTTGTTTTTCGCTCTCTCTCTCTCTCTCTCTCTCTCTCTCTCTCTCTCGTTCTCTCTCGTTGCGTTTCTGCATTTCCCCCTTCTTTTCAGGAGGAAGAAGCGGCTATTCAAAAGGTTTGACACCCCCCAAAACTCCCCCAAATCCCTCGGAATGCCTCCCCCAATTCCCTCCTTCCCTAAAAAACTCTGGCATGCAGGGGTGTGTCGCTCAGTTTAGGTTCGGACTACAAACTACAACAAATTACGTTACGCTACGATAATTTCCTAAAAATTGAGGTCTTTTAGGAAAAGGACCACTTCATCGGGGTACGGTGCGCCAAGTTGAGGCGGAGATTGTGGTTGGTGCTGGAGGGGCACACTAATAGCAAGTGGTGGAAGGTGAGTGGGATTGAGATGGTTTGGCTTAGCTTAGGCTTTGTAGCTTAGGCTTAGCTTAGGCTTAGCTTAGGCTTAGCTTAGGCTTAGCTTAGGCTTAGCTTAGGCTTAGCTTAGGCTTAGCTTAGGCTTAGCTTAGGCTTAGCTTAGGCTTAGCTTAGGCTTAGCTTAGGCTTAGCTTAGGCTTAGCTTAGGCTTAGCTTAGGCTTAGGCTTAGGTTTAGCTTAGGCTTAGGCTTAGCTTAGGCTTTAGCTTCGGTGTAAAGCTACTCTTTATCTGTGGTATTATTCTCTTTTTAGGCCTTCGAAGTCACCTCAACCTCGTTCGTCGTGTTGAGCGTGGCGGCGCTGATCTTGGGCTCGATTCCCGAGTTCCAGGTGCCAGCAAATGCTGGCGGGGAGGACGAGCTCAGTCATGTGTATGTTTTAAATTATCAAATTTAACTTGACTGCTACTACGGAGCAAAATAAGAAAGTTTTTCAGTACGGCCACCTATCCGACATATCCGAATAATCTGCCGAATACAATTTCCGAACGGGTACTAGTCAAAAAGAATAATGGAGGTGAGGAAAACGAGAAAACCAGAATTACTTTTTAATTTGGGATCTAAAAGCAGGCATGCTAGCAGAGATTATTTGTGGAATTCATCGAAATTCAGGCTCACGAGCCGAGACAATTTGCGACTCTTCCCCAAAATTCCAGGCGAAACCCCCGAAATGGTGGAACATCCCGTGTTCAACTACGTCGAGAACATTTGCGTCGTCTATTTTTCGATAGAGTACGCGCTGCGGTTTTGGGTACGGTATTCGGAGCATTCGTAGTGTTTTTTTTAAGGTCGCGCCTCGGAAAGTGGCGTTCGCCCGTCAGTTCTTGAACGTCATCGACCTGCTGTCGATTGCGCCGTTTTTGATCGAGATGCTGTTGATATTGGTGGGTGAAATAGTTGGATTACTATACATTTTACGAAGCGTACGACACGCAGCTTTAACTTTTAATGTGGTGTTTTGGCATTATCGGGGGGCGTATCCCAGTCTTAATTTCAGATCGGCATCTCTGGCGACAACGTCCGTAAGGTACGATGGGCATTTCTGACAGTGCGTCTCCTCCGTGTCCTCCGCGTCATTCGCATCGCTAAGCTTGGCAGATTCTCGCCTGGTAAAATCTCTCATCTACCATACAAACTACCTTTTACCTCACAGGTCTTGCCAACTTTGCGCTGACGATTCGGAAGAGTAAGAAGCAGATGCAGATGGTTGGGGTTGTGATGGCTACTGTGGTGAGTTAGAGAGAGAGAGAGCGAGAGAGTGAGAGAGAGACAGAGAGAGAGCGAGTGAGAGGGAACTTGAAGGAATGAGCAAGCTAGTGAGCCAGCGAGGCTGAGCAAGAGAAATAGTGAGAATGAGAGAGTGGGTGAGAGGAGAGAGAAAGAGAGAGAGAGAGGGAGAGAGAGAGAGAGAGAGAGAGAGAGAGAGAGAGAGAGAGAGAAGCGAGAGAGACTATTTCCTCCAGGTGATCTTCTTCTCTACCCTCATCTACTTCCTCGAACGGGACGAGCCCGACACGAAATTCACCTCTATCCCGGCAGCGTTTTGGTGGTGGGTGCTTGGTTTCTTTTTAAAGATATAAACAATGAAATCTAAAACAACGAGGAAATCCAAGGATTTCAGAATAACGTTTTTAACCGTTCTTATGCTGGAAATACCCATGAATCGTTAACAAAAAAAAAGTTATTAAAAGCCCAATGTCAATACCGTATTTTTATACGCTCGTTTTCTTACCGTAACCAATTTTCAGGAGCGTCGTGACGATGGCTACTGTAGGGTATGGAGATTTGGTCCCAGTGACAGTTGGTAAGTTTTTCTGTAATCTTGTAAGGTATCCTTTTTGATTATTTCGTCGATTTATCATTATTTTAAATTTAACACTTAGTATTAATGTTATTACTGTTTAAAATAAGTTGGACTTGCGAAATTTTCTCGGTTTCAGCGGGAAAAATGGTCGGCTCGGGCGCGATTGTTTGTGGCGTGATGGTGCTGGCGTTACCGATCACAATCATGGTAGGTATTTCATAAAAACATGCAAAAGTTTACAAAATTTTAAGAAAAATCAAATTTTTTTTAAATTAAGTTTTTGTTTTTCAAAATTCCATACAAAAAATTATTTTTACTTTCACTTATTAAATTTTACTCAATATTTTCAGGTGAACAACTTCATGCAGGTCGTCAAGCTGCGCGAGGAGAAGATCATCAAAAAGTACGCGCAGGCGCACGGCGATCAAGTCTAGCCGCAAAATTGCGATATTTTCCACGAAATTCGAGAGCTTCCGTGCCCCTTGAATTTATACAGATGGGCCTCAATTTTGCCTTCCCGATACCTTTAAAAACCATGTAAATCGATTACGATAATTATGACTGAATTTTAAAAATTGAAGCCATTTTTTCGCGCCATTCTCTCCCCCCGTTGATCTCATCAGATTGATAAAATTTTATATTTTGCACTTTTATGCGTTATTTTACGCTAAAAAATGCACCTAACCGGTTACGACATGTTATTCCGGATTGAATGTAACGAGCAGAGAATTTTGTGGAATTAAAGAGGGCGTGACTGCAGGTCCTAGTTTTCCACAAAAATGCGATCATGCTACAAAGTACAGGCTCGAGCTTTGGCAACTATAAGCTACACGTAAATACAAAAGCAAAAAATCTACAGAAACTACCAAAAAAATTGGAATAGCGGTTTGCTTACCCAGGTTATAGACTACAAAATATCGAATAAAATTATATTTATCAAAAACTCGCAATATAGCAGACTTCAAACTACAAATTAAAAGGTTATTTTCATCAATATTACTCCAAAAAATCGCAAAAAAATAGATCACCAGAAATCGATGATAAATCTTCACCTCACTAAAAGAGCCGCTAGACATTACAAACAGCAAATACAAAAATTAAGTCAAAAATTCTAAAAAAATCACATTTTTAGACTTCGTAACAAACTTTAGCGTTTTTACCTCCCAACTCTCCGTAAAGTATTTATATTTTGGGTTGGTCACCTGGCAGAAACAGGCGGGTTCAAACCCCCCATCAGCTCGCCGCAACCCCCGCGCGGTAATATTTATTTTTCGGCTTACTCAGTGCCCAGCTGATGCACTGGGCAGGGCAGCGCTTCACTTTTCCCGTTTTCCGAAATTTCCGATTTTATTGGATTCCCCCCCCCCCCTTCAAAAGCCTTTAATTGTACCGTAAAATTCCGAGTAAGGCTTCGGGCGAAAAACGTACGTACGTAGCGGTCGTAATTCCGTATGACCGTAAATAGGTGTGTTTCGCTTTTCGGTTTCTTGCAAATAACTCCGTTTCTGAAAGGGGGAATGAAATGAAATAGCTTTTGCGGTGAGAGGGCGGGGACGCATATTATTAGAGCGTCATTTGTATTGTTACGTCGCTATAGTGTACCGGAACTATAATCGGGATTTTAGGGCACTTTCTCTCCAAAACCGTACCTATACAATGGAGTGGTCAGCGCCCCTGGCCGCCGGCCACTATCGATTTGGTGTCATGGCAAAGGTTTCCCCATTCAACCTATCGCCGCTTTTCCCCTCCCCATCCCCAGGTTACTACCTATATTTATGCGTTCAGCCAAATTGCGCGGCGCCTTTGATGCTGTGGTGAAGATTGCTTTTTTGGACACCAACGCTGCCTCAAAACTCACCAAATTTCCCAATTCTTAAGGTATACTAGCAGAAAGTCTTGAGGAAATACCGTATCTATTAAAAAAACACGGATATCTTTTTATTTTCCTCAATTTTTTTTGCTCGCCTGCCGTCCTCAAACGGTCACATGGATACCGTAGCTATACGAACCCAGTCAGATTTTACTGTTTCCTCAAAATTCTTTGCTAGCTTGCCACGAATATACCCGATTGTCCTAAAAATTTTCTGCTCGTCTGCCATCTCGTTCGATCAAAAAATGATACAGTATCTATTCGAATCTAGCCAAATTTTACTGCTTCCTCAATTTTCTCTGTTAGTCTGCCACGCCCAGACCCGAATTTCCACAAAGTTTTTTGCTATGCAACCCGGTCTGCACGAAAAACATAACCAAAAATACCGTACCGATTAGAATCTAGGCAAAATTCACTATTTCCTTAGTTTTCTCTACTCTATTCTATTTTCCAAAAGGCACTTTGTAAGCTAGCCCGTGTTTGGCCGATGCCAAATAGGGCCCCGCGTGTCGCCTCCAATACCATGCCCCCCATATTTGTGCAGATTGCCAATGTCGGGGGGTTGAAGTCGGACAGGCGAGAATGGGGGCCCACAATCCAAGGGCCCAACCCCCCATTCTCCTACCCATTGGCAAATAGCAAATATTGGGGCAAATCGCACTCTGGAGGCTTGTCTTCTCGTCACTACCTCCAACGCACGTCTCGAAAATGACGAGTTCAACAGGGAATGCTTTTTTCTGTTTTTCTCTCGCTTTCTGCTGCTCTCTAATTTATACGGTCTCTACTAGAGCTCTCTAGCTTTTTCCTGGTCTCTTTAAACGGGCCGGTAAGCCATTAGTATAGCAGATTTTTTCGATTCTATTTTTCGAGTGCCAGGTTTTTTCAAATTTACATGTTCGTTCCAAAATTATTTTGATTATTCCTAAAGGTAATTTCACGAATTATTATATTGAGATAATGCGAAAAAATCGATTGCTATTCGGCCAAAACGTTGAAAATTAATTTTTTTAAATTTAGCTAGTTTCCCCCAAATTGAAATATAGTTAAATTTTACTAAAAACACTAACAAACCACTCACTATTCCGTTACTAGTCATTTCTTGAATCATAGGAAAAATTCAGTTTAAAGGAAAATGAATCTGATACGAAATTCCAATTTCCTCAAAAACATTTCGCAATTTCGGGCCAGATTTCGGAGGCTTTTCCACGTTCTTTGATCGTTTTCCGCCGGCCATCCGATCGACGGGAGGTGTTCGTGATTCCCAGGGCGGAACCCGTTATCGTATCCGCTTGACAGACCTCTCCGCGCTGAACTGTCAACGGGCCCCCTCCCACGCGGATAATCCCTTTAAGAGCTCGTAGCGTCAAGAATACGACCGTTCGGATTGGCATCCTAAAGGGTTTCTGCTAGCTTGCCCTTGTTGTATCCAAATTCGGTTGCTAGACTGCCCTCGCTTTCCTCTCGTTATGAAAACCTAAACAGGAAATGTTATAAACCAAATTAAAACCTTGCTACTAGCTTGAACCGATTCTCGCAAACTATAAAGGTTTCTTTTCTCCGTCTATCTCCTAAAACCATCATTAATTTTACGACTAAATTAACCTTAGGACTACTTTTTTACGCTCCGCATGTTCTTCTAAACCCACGAAACCCAGTGGTCATTTCGCAAGGTCATTTTTCTCCCCACACTTGTGTAATTCTCCTCTTCATCCTCCTCCTCCCCGCTCTGATCGCTGCCTAATTTCCGCACGTTTTTCCCCCAAGGCCACCCTTTGTTTTCTCTTTCTAGTTTTACTACTTTCGTCTCTGGTTTTAAAGTTTCAATTTCGATACCTAGACCCGCTCCTAAAAAATGCCGAAAGAAAAAGAAGTCTCCACCCGGCTACTCCGCCCAACACTACCGCATATTGACTTGGAACAGGTGCGCGAAAATTTGCGGGCACTCACAGAGATCCTGGAGGAAATTAAACTAAACCCTTACCAGGATACTAGCGGAGATTATTCGAGAAATTCAATAATCCTTATAGGTCTTTTCCGTCGTCGAAAACTGGGATCCAGCCTGGGAAAATGACGCGAATATTCGGGTATCTAATTTTAAGGCTGGAGGTATCTAAAAATGCTTAGATTTTTGACGAGGGCATCGCACAATACATGCTCGTCGACGAACAATCACACCTGAAATTCTACGCGGCCCTAATCCTGTCAAAACCGTCATTGAGGTAAGCGAACGCTACGTTTTGACCATCTAAGTTGAAAACTAGCAATAAACTAGTATAAATATTAATAAAACTAAACTAAGCTATACTCAATAGCTAATATACACTAACGGCAGTAAAAGTAAACTTTAAGGGACATTTATAATCGTTTTACCTCAAAAATTTCCAGATGTACGCTCGTCCAAGACGAACCTGATGACGTCCTCGACAACGAAGCACACAACACATTCGCAGTCGTAAGATATGCGCCCTAAATAAAAAAATATTTAAAAAACTTTAGTTCTACCGAAATGGCATCAGCCCGGTCGAGACGAAACAAATCGACTACCTCCGCCATACCCTCCAGAAACGCGGCTACCGCTTCAATAGCAATTTGAATGTGTGACCGGAAGTGAATAAAAATTTTAATAAAACCCGACGAGCAAGATTGACGCAACACAAGCCATTTTTTACTATCCACTTGCTGCCGCGCGGGCGGCCCGACAATTCCCGATCTTTGCCGCATGGACGTTGCGGTGAGTGGCAACGGATTAGCGCCTGGAAACGCAGACGTCCAGGCGGCGATCGAACTGCTACGAGATGGTGTGCGCGGCGAGCAGGCGCGCGGCGATCAGGAGACGAACAACTACGACATGGAAGTCGGGAGGCAGGCAGTGATGGTGAGCATCAACAGGGCTCGACGTTAAAAAACGGCGGACTCTACGTAATCGTTACGGGCCGAGGATCAGCTTAAAACTAAGCTCCTGGAACGACAACTTTTCTAGACAAGCGCACAGGGCAAGCAGGCCTATATGGGAGTGCTGGACGGCGTGGCCACGTGGAAAGGCCGAGTTGAGGCCGAGCTCGGCGAGGTTTGACCACCTGAACGGCCGAATGTCCACATTCTCAGCTGGACGTCGTCGAGGAGCACCTCAAACAGCGCGAGCAGCGGCTGGCCGAGTCGGCGATGGCGCTGCGTGCCATCATCGCCAGCGCCGAGGGAGACCGTCACGTCTCCACGGCCATCCCGGCCAGCGAAATGGTTGGATCCTACAACGAGCAAATGACAAGTCTTTTTCAAGACCACCCCGCTGTCGACGAGCTCGCGGAAGCGCATCAGCCCCGACCAGACGCTCCCCTTCGCCGAGCACAGCGACTCCTCCGAGGTGAAGAAGCGAAGAGTCAGTTTTCGGCCCGTTCTCAAAACGCCAGGCTTTCTGTTCATCTTCCCCATTCTCTATGACACCGACATTATGGCATCAGCTAGGGTGTTCAGACCCTCTCCTCAATTTCGTCGATCGTGGACACGGCCCGCTCGCCAATGGATTATCACGCTGGAGGAAGCTGGGTGAGTTCGAGCTTTTTCTCCTCCAAAATCCATGCACCCTCCAAGTTTCGGTGAAAACTGTCAACCTTATGAAAAAGCGCTTTCAGCACTACACGACGCAGCCCGGAATGGATTCCGAATACTACGTCGACCTCGCCGCCGCCTCCACCTGCCCCACCAACACCCTGATGGAGGAAGACAGCGACTAGCCCCAAGCTTACACCCAGAAGAAGCCCTTCCTCCCACGCCCTGAAAATATTTCGTTAAGCCTTACGTCAATAATAGTGATCGATTTGCGACTTTCTCCAAATGCAATAAATCTTTTTATCATTCGAAAAAAAATCTCGGGGAGTGCACGGACATTGCAAAATATTAATACGCGGGGGCGAGGACGACTAGGCGAGACACTGAGTGACCAAACGGTTCAATCGAAAAAGGTTCAAGAGGGATGGGCAAACTTTGTACACAGCTGATTCTGGGCGGGAGAAATCTGTACTGACTCTTTTGGGACGCAACAAGGGCACAACCGGTGAGACGAGTTGAAAGATCTGACGAGCACACAACAACAAAAAACAAACACTAATTCCGTATCCTAGGATCATGGGGCCTTCATCTCGAGCATGACGACGGGGCAATCGGGATTCAGACGCGGGATTTGGTACCGTTCGGTGCCCTGAAAAATAAAGATGAAATTAAAGGGATGCCGACGGCATAGGCATTCGGTTACGCGCTGGAAAGAAAATGTCTTTGCGCCTCTCCCCCTTGGCGCGCTCTCTGCCCTGTTGGCTACTTGCCAATTTGTTGATGGGGGGGGGATCGACACATGCCGTCGGCAGCCCTTTAACGCTGACGAAAGCACCTGTGGCCGGAGATTCTTCATAATCCGGCAAAGCCGCCGCTTCGTGCCTAACTGGTCCTCCGCATAGAACTCGTTGGCAATGTCGCCATCTTCATCGATGTACATCGAGCTGGAAAAACTTCGTCCGTAAAAAGCAAGCAAGCGCTACCTCGGATGTTCATGAATCAGCAAAAAAATCGGGTAAGTAGCCGCGCTCCTTGAACAATTCCATGTATTGGGCTAATTTGGCGGAAGCTGAGGAGCCGGCGAGCTGGAAATTAAATATAAATGACTTATAGGATTTGCTATGATATTGCTTCCCCAAGCAGAAGGCTTTGTTCCATCCGAAGCAATGGTTCACCATACCTGACAATGAAAAAAGTGCCAAATTGGGAAAATGTAGGTCACACAAACATGATTTTAGAATCTAAATTCTGGAGCAACCTGGCGTTTTGGCCTCCTGCATCGGATATATTCGGATTCGACGCGAAAAAAGTAGTTTTGAACAACCCCAAAAACTTAAATAGCGCTTACCGAGATGGGCTGGCCAGGTCGCGCACCGGGCTCGCTCTCCGAAGCGGTCTTCTTTCGGCTGCTCACGAATTGGCCCATTCTATGCGACGGCGGCGGGGCTGAAGACGCATCCGATCCACGGCGATTTCTTCTGTAAAATACGGATTAAAAAAAGTCAATCAGGGGAAAAATGGAGAGAAAAATGGAATTAGGCCAAACAACGCATTCACCAACGAACCTGAGCAGCTTGTCAATCACCGGAAGTCCGCGGACTTTATCGCCAAAAATTTTAGTTGGCAGCGGCATTTGGGTGGGAATTGCCGTGGGCAACTTGGGGGCTTTTTGCGTAGATACCGGGCATGTGAAGGCAATATGAGGGGAGCGCGGACTGGCTACATGGGGCCGTTTTGAACGCAAATCATTTGCATAAGCGCGTGATGTTGTGGCGGGAAGTGATGACTGGGAAAAGCTGGCGGGGTGGACCTGTTTCGTGGGATACGAAACAACCAGAAGACTGGAATGTCACGATCTAATTTTGGAGAGAAGGGAGTTATTAAAGTTTAACGTCAAATTGAGAGGCCGAACTAAAATTACAATTTAAACTACTACAAATGCAGCCCTGATAAAGTCACGTTGAAGCTTTAGTGCTTATCTTCATTTAGAGCATAAGCTTATCCTCTTGAAGAAGCCGGAGATCTCGTTTCGAAGCCGGTTATCAGGCTTTTCCTTCCGGTCTCCCCATTGATGTCTGCCTCGTGCTCGACTTCATTGGTCGACGGGGTGGGTACGGTGGTGTGGGTGCATTTTAGGAAGCGGTCCGCAGATGCCTTTGAGTGGCGCGGAGTAAATTCCTTTGCAAAAACCAAAAACTGTTGAAAAACCAAATTTTAAAAATTTTATGGTTAGCAAAAAGCTATGTATACTTTGAGATCAATTTCCAAGGCTTCGAGTCAGTTTTTGCTTGTTTTTGAAGAGTGATAATCATTTTCGGGTTCTTAAAATTTGCCCAGTCTTTGGTGGCTTCTGCTATTTGTGGACTTTATAAAATTAAGAAGCATCTTTTCTGGTTGATAAAAAGTTATGTGACTGAAATGCATATATTTCAAATGCCCGGAGGCAGACTTGCTCGATTTTCAATAATTATAGCATTTCTTTTTTTCCAGATCTACAAATTTGTCAATTTTTTTAGGGGCCGCATTTCTCTGCTTTTGCGGCTTGTTGCTCGGCTCATTTGTCGCAAGCCGGAGCCCGTTTTGTGGCCCTAAACATATGCACACAGCGGCGTCGCAATCCGTCAGCCCCCGCCACATCTGGCCCATAATCTGTGGAGACGACCACCAGGGCCCCCAGGCTTTTCCTTTCTTTTGTTCAAGCCGAAATGGGGCCCGGTGAAGTCTCGAATTCTATACGCGTGCGTGCTGGACGATGGCTAGAAACTCTTGGGGGTGTAACAGCTGATCGAGTCGACCCGGTGGGGGTTGGCAAGCAGCCAACGGGTCCTGGGGATGGCATTAAATCCGCTCATCGCATCGGGTTGACAAAAACAAGTCGAAATTGGGGGCGACACCTGTTTTGAGGAGTGGGGTAGAAATCTTTGAACTTTCTGGATCAGTGCCAGGGTGCAGGAGAGGCGAGAGAGAGAGAGAGAGAGAGAGAGAGAGAGAGAGAGATAAAGCTCGTACTCTTGCAAAAAGCTAGTTTCTTCTATTAATCCATCAACGGCAGGCCTAATCGCAAACCGATTCATACTATGACTGCCCCAACTGGAAAATTGTTGCCTTTAGCGGTCTCAGGAAGTCTCAGAATCGACGTCATCCATCGACTAGGTCTCGACAGCTACCGGCATGCCAAACGACACTGAAACGTGAAAGACGTGAAGCCTATTTTTAGGTGTCACTTGGTCAGGCGTGTAATTGTCGCAGGTTACGCAGAGTTCCTGACTTCAAGGAATACGCCTGGGTCAAAACCCGAAGCCTAAGCATAATCTAGGGCTAAGCCTAAGCCAAAACCGTAGCCAAAGCGTAGGCTAAACCCAATCCAGCACTCGGAATAATCCAAGCCCAAAGCCTACGCCGAAGCCAAAACCCAAGCCTAAGTCCAAACCCAACGCCTAGGCCAGCACCCAGGCTAAGCCCAAGCCTGCGCCTAAACCTAAGCCTAAGCCGAAGCTCAACTCCAGGTAGTCGCCGTGTGGGGGGTATTCCACGCGTTTCGTATTGCCCTTAAAGGGAGCGTGACAGCAAGCGTGAATTTTCCAGAGCTACGATTCATTCCTATACACACTCGCCTCGGCTCTGTACCGATATAAGGGATTTCTGCCGATATAAGGGATCACCGCCGATATAAGGGATCAGGGCCTCGGACCGTCGATATAAGGGATCACTGCCGATAAAAGGGATCACCGCCGATATAAGGGATCATCGCCGATATAAGGGATCGGAAAAAACCCGAAAATGGCTGGTACCGATATAAGGGATCACGAAACCGGATTTCGGGCAAAATGTCGATATAAGGGGTCACGAAACCCGATTTCGGCCAAAATGTCGATATAAGGGATCAGAAGAAGGATTTTGCGGGATATATTATTACATTGATGTATAGAGCTATTTATTTAGGTCGATTTCGAAAGAAATTACAGAGAAGTTAATAAAAACTAGGTTTTACGGAAGTATTATTCGATTTTCGGTAGACTGGTGGGGGCCGGAAGGAAGCTGATTGGAACGCCGAAGAATTGATGGCAGAGGTCGTACTAAAGCAGATAGAGGTAAGGGATCGAAATAGCTGCATCACCGAGTTAGTCCATCGGTTTAAATAAATCCTGTGTCTAGTAGTAGTATATAATAAGTCCTGTATAAGTCCTGGCAGAGGTTAACGCGGGAGTCGCAGAAAACTAAATAAGGTGGATGAGGGAAAAGGAAAGGCGGAGGCACCACGATCACAAACTGGCAAAGGCATCGGATTGGACAATACTTCCGTAAAACATTAGTTTTTATCAACTTCTCTGTAATTTCTTTCGAAATCGACCTAAATAAATAGCTCTATACATCAATGTAATAATATATCGCGCAAAATCCTTCTTCTGATCCCTTATATCGACATTTTGGCCGAAATCGGGTTTCGTGATCCCTTATATCGACATTTTGGCCAAAATCCGGTTTCGTGATCCCTTATATCGGTACCCGCCATTTTCGGGTTTTTTTTCCGATCCCTTATATCGGCGGTGATCCCTTATATCGGCAGCGATCCCTTATATCGGCAGCGATCCCTTATATCGGCGGTGATCCCTTATATCGGCAGAAATCCCTTATATCGGTACAGAGCCCTCGCCTCCACAGGTGGTCTTTGATATCCGGGGCGTGCTTTTCCTAGCCCCAGGTCATAACATTGAATCGGGCCGGTGTGTGGGCTGGCTGGCAACATCTGTGGGTGTGTGGGCCCTCCCTCCCCTCTACCAGGTGAGGGCCCATCCTTGGCCCTGCCCCCCTTAGGGCCCATTTCCGAGCGGCTGTCCCTGTTGTCCCCCTGCCTTCACATTTGCCTATTCCTCACAATACTCCCGGATTACACTGCACTCCATTGTCCACCGGGCTGGACATAGCGCAAAAGTAGCTACCCTTACCTTTTGTTCTAAATTTTTATTGATGCTCCTTCGGGCATTTATCGTAATATTTGGGTTACCGTAATCCAGTTAAATAGTGTACAAACTACTGTAACCCTATTAAATATTCCGCTTCCGGAGCTACCGTAACCCGACTTCCGCCGCAATTTGTAGCCTAACGTAACGGAACTTCCTTTTCTGATTACGATATTGCAAATCCATTTTTGCCGTTTTGCGCTATCTACCGTATTTTTCGGGATACCGTAGTAAAACGGAAATTTGCTTTTTGTGCTCTTTTTATAGTTTGCAAATATTTTTCCGATTTTTCCGCCAACTACCCGCTCGCTGGATTACTGTAGCCAAATGGAATACGCTGTTTTTCGAGCTACAGTAATCCAATTTGATACCGTATTTTCTTAGGCTACCAGAACTTCCTTTTTAAAGATACCGTAACCCATTTTATCTAACGATCGCGTACCGTACTTTTCACACCAAACTACGCTTCCAAATACCGTAACCCGATTCAATACTCTACTTTTTCGCTTGTCTTATCTCAATTTAGTAACGCCTTTTTAAGCTACCAAATTCCAATTTCCTACCGTACCCCAAAACCAGCCTTAACCCAAATTTTTCAAGGTAAAATGGCCGTTTATGACTATGAGAGAGATCCGGGCTGGCAATTCCTGCGAAGATCACGAGAGCAAATGCTCAAGGTACGGTTTGAAAATTGGTTTAAGGGAGTTGCGAAGGCAAAAAATCGACGCGTGTTTCGACTGGGTGCCGACAGATACGCAATGCGCCAAATAACGCGTATATCCAGCTTTTAAAGGGACAGCGACAGTTTCAAATCTGGCGAAAAGTTTGAGGATTTCAGGACCAATCCACACCGTACGATTCAAAGAAAAACGTCTGGGTCCCAGACCCTGAGGACGGTTTCGTGGCCGCCGAGATCACCTCCAGCACCCCGAACGACGTGACCGTCATCACCGCCAAGGGCAACCAGGTACCGTAACCTGCCTCGCCCCTAGGATGCGCCCTCCCCTTTCAGCAAACCTTTAAAAGGGACGCTTGTTCCGAGATGAACCCACCGAAGTTTGAGAAAACCGAAGACATGTCGAACCTGTCGTTCCTCAACGACGCCTCGGTGCTGCACAATTTGAGGGCACGATACGCTTGTATGCTCATATATGTAAGGGCAAGATAGCAGAGATTGTTGGAGGAGGGTTTAGACATATTCGGGGCTGTTCTGCGTCGTCATCAACCCGTACAAGAGGTTGCCCATCTACACGGAGAGTGTCGCGAATATGTATATGGGGAAGAGGAGGTGAGGATGCGCAAAGAGAGAGAGAGAGAGAGAGAGAGAGAGAGAGAGAGAGAGAGAGAGAGCGAGTGAGAGAGAGAGAGAGAGAGTGACGGAGAGAGAGTGAGAGCGATAAAAATATCTTTTCCCAGAAACGAGATGCCGCCCCATCTCTTCGCCGTCTCCGACGAGGCATACCGTAACATGCTCCTCGACCACACCAACCAGTCGATGCTCATCACCGGCGAGTCGGGCGCCGGCAAGACCGAGAACACCAAGAAGGTTAGCTTTTGCC
>CATQJA010001187.1:0-40163 GCA_958295435.1 Mesorhabditis spiculigera | reverse complement strand
TAACAAGGGAAGTGCACGACCCGGCCCACGAGAAATCGACACGAGACATAGTGGTTCTGATAGAATCTGCCACGAGGATTCCGAAACTGTGATCAGAATTGCTAATAAAACCGAGAAAAAGTTATGAAGCATCAAAGTTGGCCAAATCGCCAAAAAACGGTACCTTTAAGGGCCCGTAAAAACCGGGGAACAAAGTCGAAGTGAAAAAAATTTGAGTGCATCTTGTTCAGCAAAAAAGCGCTTTCAAATGAGCTGTAATACGTACCATTTGCAAATGATTCACCGAAAAAAGTTTTCGGATTCACGGGCTCAAAGTATGTATGGCCTGTATCAAGTTCATAGAACAGATTTTCAAAATCATCGTAAACTTGAAGTAAGATAGCTCGTTCGAAAGCGCTTCTTCTACTGAACAAGCTGCACTAATGGGTTGTGGCAAAATTTCCATTCCCTGGGCGCTTCACAGGCCCATAAAAAAAAAATTTTGGGCGATTTTGACATCTTTGAAGCTTCCCTGTAACTTTTTCTCCGTTTTATTTGTAAAATTCTGATTACAGATTCGGAATCCCCGTGGCAGATTCTATCAGATCCACTTTGTCTCGTGTCGATTTCTCGTGGGCCAGTCATTCACTTCCCTTGTAAGATTAAGCCCTAGGCCTGAGCCTCAATCCTAAGCTTAAGCCTAAGCCTACCCCATCGATTTTAGGCTTTTTCGGTGTCCAAAATGTCCCCTTGTCGTGCTCAAAAATCCTGGTGGGACGTGACCTGAAATCCAAACAAAAAATCCCAAAAACAATACGCGACCTTCTTCTATACGTCCGTTCCTCCCATTTTTTCTGAGGGTGGTGAATTGACAGCCTGGGGGCGCTATTGTCTGTAGTTGTGTGTGGGAATTCACGTTCAATGGGAGGGCGGTGTACCTCGTCCAGTGGAAAAAGAAAGAAGGACCCCGGAGAGGGATAACATTCAGCCCTCCCCCGCCCCCGATAGGGAGGTTGTCGACAAATAGACAGACAAAGCGGACAGACAAACAGGGTGATATACGACGGACAAACACTTTCGAGGTGGGACCCCCGACGCCTTGAGGGGAGCCGTTTTTGAGGGTCACTGGGGAGGAATTTCATTAAAGGGAGGGTGACAAGGAGGGAGAGAGAGAGCGAGAGAGAGGCGAGAGAAAGGAGCGAGGATGAGAGAGAGAAAGAGATACGCAACGTCGTAACCGATTACGCAACGGAAAAATGAGATGTACACAATTTTGGAGAAAATCCCTAGCCAAGAAGATACAAAAGAGCGCCTTGGACTTCCTTTAAAGGGGTGGTAACCTCTGGGTCTGGATAAGAAGCAGCATTGCTGTTTCTTTCTCTCTCTCTCTCTCTCTCTCTCTCTCCCGCACTCTCACTCTGTCTCGTTCTCTGTCTCGTTCTCTCTGTCTGTCTCTCTCTATCCCACTCTTTCTCCATATCTCTCTCAGCCACTCCCTCTCTCTCTCCCTCTCTCTCTCCCCAGTCCTTATATGTAAATGTCAGAAGCCAGCTGCTGATGCGCACCATCGCGACCAGGAGGTGCATTCAAGTGCTGTACAGAGGAGCGTAGTGTAGAGGGTGATAGAGAGAGAGACAGGTATGGACCACAAAAAGGATCCAGGAAAGGGAGCGGCCTCCTCTTGTCTACATACAAACACTGACACCTCACCCCTTCTGACTCTCACTTTCCCCCCCCCTTGTGCTGAATGATGCAGATGGCCAGGGCACCAGCCGCGACCCGTTTTTTGTACGGTAGCGCCAGGAAAATACGTGTTTAGGGTTCGTCAGCGACGGTACGAGGCTGTATCGATGAATCCATTTTCCAGTTTCTTACCGTAATCCTGATGTTTTTCTTGGCCAGAAATGGCATTCTCGGTAGCGCAAGGCCTAAGCAAACCTAAGGTCGCATCGCAGCTAGCTAGTTTAGTACGTCTACGCCTAGATTAGACTTAAGTTCATTCCGACCAAAGCTAGGTAAGCTGAGGATTTTAGACTTGGTTAATCTGAGGCTTGAGCTAGGCCTGGTCTAAGTTCATATTTAAAGCCAAGCCAAGTCGAAGCGAATGAGGAAGCTAAGCCGAAGCCTGAGCCGAAACTAGGCTTAAGCCTAAGTCAAACGAAGCCAGTGCCACAGCGTAAGCGTAAGCCTAAGCCTAACCTGAGCCTAAGCGTAAGCTTATTACCAAGTCCTAAGCCTAAGCCTCATCCTAAGCTTACGCGTATGCCTGACCTAAGCTTACACCCAACCTGAGCCTAAGCTTATCCTAAGTCAATCCTAACCTAAGTCTAAGCCGAAACCTAAGCCTAAGCACATGTCTTATCTTACCCTACGCCTAAGCCTAAGCCAAGCTCATGCTAGTTTTTTCGAGTCCCACTCCCCCTCAAAGCCCTGAAAACTGCCAGGTAAATGCCGCTTCTTATGGGTCAGGTACAGCCTGAAGTTAGATGGGCCAATGATTGATTGCCCCACCAAGTGGCCCAGGTATTTTCGGGGTCCCTCTCGACTTTCAACTTTTCTTTTGTGCCCTCCAGGGCATGTTGCAGCGTCATTCGCCAATGGCGTGTGAGTGTGTGCTGCGTGTGTGTTTCTATTACACCCCTCGACCTCTCGGAGGACCCAGGTTAGGCTTACGCCCTTCTTTTGCTTCCTGTGGCTTCACGTGCGAAATTGGGGGATGATTTTATCAGTTCCAGGGGGATTCGAACCTATTTTTTTTGCTAGCTTGGTCCCTTTCATTTCGCGTAATGGCAAGAAAATATAGTTTTTAGGTGGCCTTATTGGCAATTTGCATTTTTGCTTTTAGCTGTTTATTTCCCTTCCCTTTTATATGAAAAAATTGATTAAACGTGTTTATAAAATATACGATTTCGATTCGAAATTATCGAATTTCGAATTAGGCAACTTTGGAATAAAAATATCGGCGCCATAACATTTTCCTGGATATTTTTTTGAGAAAAGAACCTTTTGTTACAATTCAAATTTTATGTTAGCTATATCATTTTTTTAGCGGATTTTCGTCTCTGCATCTCTATGTCTCACTCGCTACCTCTCGCCATTGCGTTGTCTCTCTCACTCTCCCATTTGCTCGATCGCTCTCGCCCTCTATAGCTTTATCTCTCTGTCTATCTCTCTCTCTCTCTCTCTCTCTCTCTCTCTCTCTCTCTATCTTACGCTCTAATTCTCCCACACACAGCAAGAAGCCAAGGCAAGCCCAAGCCAAGCCCAAGCCAAGCCAGAGCCAAGCCCAAGCCAAGCCAAGCCGAAAACCATAAGCGGCAGGATCGGTCTAAGCCTAAGCACTTACCCCATCTTTTTACTGAAATCCAAATACCCGTGAATTTCCGAAAGACAACGGTTCCTGGAATTCCCATGCATTCCAGTGAGGGGCAATTTGCAAAGGGATTTGACTGTGGGGGTGAAGGCGCTTCTATCTGGTTAGCTGGCTTGAGCTAGTTGATGCGTTTGTGTGTCTCTTCTGCTGGGGGTTCAGATTTGATGGGGCAAGTTTTAGGAAACAGGCCCTCCAGTCAGTCAGTCTTTTAGCCCAGCCCACCCCAAGCTAAACCCCCACAACAAACATCGGCTGGAAGGGGAGGGGGTGTGCTAATTACTTTGGACTCGCTTCTGCTTCTTCCCAACCATTTAACCATTTATTCCGACCACTCAACGAGCCATTCATGTTTTTTTTTGTTTCGTTTTGGCTAAAGGGTGCATGACAGAAAGCTCCAGCTTCCTGCCGCTTGGACTAGCTCTCTCCCTCTCTCTCTCTCTCCCTCTCTCTCACTCGCTCTCTCTCTCTCTCTCTCTCTCTCTCTCTCTCCCTCTCTTTATCTCGTACTCACTCAATTTCTTGCTCACTATCTCGCACTCCCTCGTACTCACTCAATCTCTTGGTCACTCTCTTTCTCGCTCTCTGTACCTATTTGTCGCTCTCTCTCTCTCTCTCTCTCTCTCTCTCTCTCTCGCTATCTATCGCTATTGCTCTGTCTCTCTCACGCTCTCGTTCCCCGGTCTTTGTCTTCCTCTCTCGCTAACTCGCTCTCCCTCCCTCTCTCTACCTCGCTCTCCCTCTCTACCTCGATCTCTCTCTCTCTCTCTCTCTCTCTCTCTCTCTCTCTCTCTCGCTCTCTACCTCGCTCTCTCCCTCTCTTACCCCGATTAGTCATTTTAGTCGTCACTAACCACTCGTGTATCGAGATGCCGGTATCGTAGTCAGATTCCAGTTATTCTCCACGTGACTCACTGGCTACCGATTCTGGGAGACAACTTTTCCACCCTCCTTTAGCCCTCAAAATCCCCAAATAGCCCCGGGTTACAGGGCGGCTGACATACATTGAGATCCACGATTTAGAGAGAGAGAGAGAGAGAGAGAGAGAGAGAGAGAGAGAGAGAGAGGGAGAGAGAGAGAGGCAAGGAGAGAGAAAGGCAGAGAGAGTGAGAGAGCGAGTGAGAGAGAGACAAGCTGCCGTGTTTATAGAGGTGTTCCGCAGGGATACTATCGTCTTGAATTGTCCTATAAAAACCGTCGACCCTCCCATTTCTGGGGCTCCTGCGGCTGGAACGGGCGAACAGGAAGCACTCATATTCGACACACAGACATCGACACATACACAAACAAATAAGCAAACAAATACGGACGGTCCGTTTTCTTTAGCTCGTCTCCGCGGAACATCCTTTCTTTTGGATTTTGGGATTCGTTTCTGGGGCTTTGGAGATTTTGTAGCCTGTTTTATCGTGTTTCCTTTTCAAATTTTAAAAGTTTTTCAACGATTTTTCTTTTTCTCCCTCTCTCTCTCTCTCTTGTTATTTTTATTATTTTTGATTTTAATTGTTTTTCAGCCAAGCTCATTTTTCTACTATGGGATGGAGCCAAAATGAATTCCTACACGCCTCGCCCCTATTTCTACTCGCTATTATTCCATTATTAACCGCGACTTGCGGAATTCGACTGGCGAATTTAAATAGCCCTATCAACTTCCAGCAGGTAAGTCTAAACTTAAGCCGAAGCCTAAGCCTAAGCCTAAGCCTAAGCCTAAGCCTAAGCCTAGCCCTTCCAATTCCAGGGCACCCTCTCCTCCTCACCGTGGCGTGTGGCCCTCTCGATGTCTCTAATCTCCCTCCCCCCCATTCGCCTTCTGGTGCCTGGCCGTCCCGGGACCAAGCAGTCTCTTTTACTTGATAGGGTAAGTAAAAAGAATTATAATTTTTATCTATAATTTTTAGTAATCTGCTAGCCCTTCTCTCCGTCTCCCTCACCGTCACAAAAATCCTGCACTACATTCCGTCGCCCAGTATTTTTATGTACTTGAAGCTGCGGTTCCAGTCCGAGACTTGTGAGTTCAAACTTGCATTAAATCTACGCCATTACATGTATTTCAAACTGCACAAAATAGGCAGATTTTCAAAAAACAAGAAGCATTTAATTTTGAAACACGTAAGCAAATCTTTTGTGAACTTTCGAGCCAAACAAGCTACTTTATTTCTTAAAATAACATTATATTTACAAAACCGCAAACTTATAGAAGAGTTTTTCCCATTATTAGCATCGAAACCTGTGCAAAAACATATAAAAAACTGGTCAAGAACTTGCTCCTCTTGTGCCCCCGAAACGCGCGGCTCCTGGCCCACTCCCCGGCAGGGGGGGTATAAAAAGGCCCCCCACCAAACCCTGTGTGGTTGACCCGGGATGAAACGAATTACCGTCTGACCGTTTGAGATGTTACTTTGGCTGTTTACAACATGAGGTCTTTTTTGCATTTTTGATGGGTTCTAGTCTGTTTATATTTTTGAAGTTGGTGGCTTTAAACGTTACAAAATCAGGAATGGGCTGCAAATTTTCGTGCATGCCCTCGAGACTAAGCAAATAAAAAGCATAGTTAAAGGTATATAAAAAAAAAATCGGGTTTTTCTCTAAAGCAAAGATTTAATGTGTACTCTTTTCAAACTTCATTTACTAAGTGATTTTAGTGCAACAAACCGTGGCCGTCATCCAAATCGTCATTTCCCTCGGGGTGCTGTTCTTCTATCTAATGTTCACCAGCTCGCTCCTGAGCGCCATCTCTAAATTCCCATTCTATTTATTGGTAAGAAAGTTTTGTGAATTTCGATTGTTACATTTTAGGCTCCATTAATAGCCTCGTTGAGCTTATTAACAACGGTATTTGCCGGGCAGGCCATGCTGATGTTGCCTGTGTTTTTCATCTTTTTAGCCGTAAGTATTTGCCTAAATACATTAAAGCTGTATTTTATGTATTCAATTCAAATCCGGAAAACTTTATTTTTATCCACAAAAATCCTACTTTTTAGTGTCTAACCGCTGGCTGTGGCATTTTTATTTATTTTGGGCTTGAAGAGGTGGCTTCGTTCAGTGAAATTGTCACTTTTCAATTCAGGTTTGTGGCGATTACGGTATTAAAAAACTCAATATTTTAGTTTCTACAAAATCGTGGCGAGCTTGGTTATTGGATTTTTTATGGGATTCTATCAATTGGCGGCCGGGCAGTCGATGTATCAGGTATTTTAAAGTTTAAAAGGGAAATTCCCACGCCTAAGACCAAGCCCAAGCCTAAGCCTAAGCTAAGACTAAACGAAGCTTAAGTCCAATCCTAAGCCTATGCCTAAGCCAGGGTCCTAAGCCTATGCAAAATCCTAATCCTAAGCCTAAGCCAACCCAAGTCAAGCTGACAAAAGGCAAAATCAAGTCAGGCTTTGTGCAAAAAGTGAAGCCGACTACTCATGGACCCAAACCGTAGCTTAGGCTTAAGTAAGTTGAAACCTAAGCCAAGCCAAGCCTAAACGAAGTCTAACCCTAATCATTCCAGATGTATTTCTCCTCTCCACCCGCCATAGCTTCGTCTTTGCCTCCCTCCACGCAGCATTCCTCGTCTTCCTCTCATCTTTCACCTTCCTCATCGCCCAAATCTTCACTCACTTTCTACAAGAGCACTGTCGTCTCTCTTATTCTGCAGCCAGCCTACTCCGAATTTATTCGGTTTACGGTGAGCTATCGTAAATTTAGCGTTTTAATGTATTTTTCAGGTGCCACGGGCTCAATTTTGTCCTTTTTCGTCTCGGTATCGATCGTTTTGCTGTTAATGTTTGCTTATCAATGGATCTTTGTCGGATTGGTGTCGACGATTTGGGAGGTGGGTTTTGGGTTTTAAGAGGGAACGATGGCCTAAGCTAAGCTAGCGGAGATTCTTAAGAAGAGGGACAAGCTAGCTAAAGATTCTTAGAGAACCGGCGTGAGCTAAAGTAACCCAAAAATCCAATTATTATAGGAATTCTTAAAGCCACTGCTTCAAGAATGGCCGCAGGTGCAGCAGCTATGCGCTTTGCAGGTAAACCTAAATCGAAGCCTAAGCCTAAGCTTAAGCGATGAGGCGAAACCTAAGCTCAAATAAAACAAGCTTAACTTCAACGCCCCCGTAAAACCAATTTCTTTTAGGCAACGACCCTGAAAGTTACGGTAACTCCTGATACTGCTGGAGTCTGGGTGTCGGCCTATCGCCAGTATCGTACGCGAAATTCCTGCCCATCAGCTTCTACATCTTACTGTAGGTGTTTGTTAGCTGGGATACGGTAATTGGCATTTTTATAGATCTTTCGCCGCGCTGGTGACCGGCTGCTTTGCGTGCGGATACTTTTTGCCGTTTACGAATTTGAAGGTAGGCCTACGGGTATGCCGCAGTCTGAGGCCTAAGCTGAAGCCTACGGCGAGGGCCTAATCCTAAGCCAAAGCCTAAGCCCAACGCCGAACCCTAAGGTGATCCCAAAAATACAATTTCCAATTTTAGGGCTCTGTTTTGCCGGACAGGCTCTCTGCGGAGCCCTGATATTTTCGACATTCTGGGCGAACATCGCCAAGGATCCGCTGCCAAAACTCGAGGTAGGTGGCGTAGGAGAGATGAGCCAGGTAGGGCGAGAGAAACTATCTCAAAAGTTTAGAACAACTGCACGGCGCACCTCTTCGACGAGTACCAAATCCTGGAAGACGGCCAGCACGGTGTTTTCTACAATACGATGGCCGATTTTCCATTGGATTTTGTGCCGTTGTTTTTGACAATGGTAAGTGGATAAGGGAAAGAGAGAGAGAGAGAGAGAGAGAGAGAGAGCGAGGGGTAAACCATCATAACCTCAGGTGTTCACCCTCGTATATGTCATCGTTTCCCGGAGTTTCCGGATGGCAAGATCTCTTCGCGATTGACTGGAATTGATAGTTTGGCCGTGTTGTCTCTCGAATACGCTTTCAGCAACTACATTCCGGTAAGCTTAAGCCTATTCCTAAGCCCACGACTAAGCAAGCCTAAGCTTTAAGTCTGAGCCTAAGCCTAAACCAAAGCCTATGCTTACCAATACTCCTCAGAAAACGCCGCCCGTTCGTCGAGTCCGACTCCTTCCCGCTATGCTCAAAGCGACGCGAGTGGCACCGGACCACGCCCGCAGCTACAGTAACGCCAAATACGACTACGCAACGCTCCAAATATTGTTCGTCCCTGTACCATTGACGCAACTGTCATTCTCGCTTTATGGCATTTATTATATTAATTATTATCACGATTATTAATAATACATTCATACTCACGGGTCAATGTGATTTATTCGACTAAAATTTTGATATAAATGCTACAGAAAATGAAAAATTTTGGCTACAGTATGCATCAAAACAATACAGGTCATTCAAAATTTGGATTTGAGGTATGTAAATTACCTAAATGACCTACAAAATCATAGCAATTGGCGCGATCCCGTAGGCTCAGTTTTTTAAGGGACGGTGACAGCTGGATGGACCCCGGGCAATGAGTATTCTCGAGCAATAACAGCAGTCGGTGGGCGTGCTATTAACTGGAGAATACCGATCGCCCCGGGACACTTTATAAGGCGGGGAATGGGATGGGATTGGGATAGATAGCACGAAGTATCGTAACGCCTACTCACGCATAGTATGACCGCGTAAAGTTGCGTACCTAGCGTATTCTTACGTAGGGAACAGCGTGTTGTGTAATTTTGGCGTAGCGCAACGTAATTTCTAGTATTGGAGCGTATTTTGACCAGCTGCAGCGTTATGTTGCAGCGTAGAACATATTGGAGCGTGCCGGAAGGTCGGGTAAGGCTCACTAACGTAATTTTGGCACGAGTATCCTGCTGGATCTTTCGTAACGTAACGTACGAGAATGCATCGTAGCAAAGAATAGCGTCTCGTACCTATCCGATCGTATCGTATCGCCTTGTATTGGATCGTATTGTACGTATCGTGAGCGTATTGTATCGTATGGTAACGTATCGGGATCGGATCGTATCTTATCGTATTGTGGCCATAATGTATCGTATCGTATTGTAACGTACTGTATCGTATTGCATCGCAAAGCGTAACGTAAGGTATCGTATCGTATCGTGACGTAACGTATCGCATCGTCTCGTAGCGTGGCGTACATATCGCATTGGAGCGTACTGCATCGTATCGTAACGTCGAACCCACATACGCTGCTGAATAGAGACTATTTCGAAATTAAATGAATGTAGGGCGTGCTAGTAGAGATTCGTAGAAGATTAAAAAACTTCTTGAGGCAAGATCTGCTTTGTTTTTGGAATATCGTAAAAAGTAGGAAGACAGGGTAGCAAAAATCCTTCCGGAACCTCGAAAATCCAACCAGCAGTCATTTTAAGCTCTATCAAGGGGAGCAAGCTAGCAGAGTTTCTTTAGGAATTTGAAAGGAACGTGACGGATAGATTTTAATTGCATTTTCTAGAAATTTATTAGTAAAACTAGTCGAGACCGAAATTAGCACAAGAATATTGGAATGAGGACGTGTGTGCGAGGGTGGAAATTAGTAGCAAAGCGGAAATTGGCAAGCGGCAAGCTAGCCGGAGCACGGGGAAGGCACTGGCTGGCTTAGGGCCCACAGCGGACCCCGGGCAGGTGGAAATGGTACGTGGAATTAGTGCGGAATGGGACAATTGATTTGGGGTAGGGTTGAATGGAATCCAGCGAAGGCTTGCCGAGATTTTTGGGGAAACTTTGGTTTAGAATTCGGCATAGACTGGTAGGATAGCAAAGATCATTTGCGAAATTGGCTAAAAGGCTCCTAAGCTAGCGACGATGGTTTGCGAAATTGGCTAAAAGGCTCCTAGGCAAAATAGCAAAAATCATTTGGGATCTTCTCTGCAACCGAGCTAGCAAATTCGTATAAAAATCACGTTTTGCAGGCTAGCAGGGGTTTTTGACGAGGTAAGGAGCCTGTTCGAGTTAAGTCAAAGCTTAAGCCAGAGCTAAGCCACGTAAGTCAGAGCCAAAAGAAACCTCCGAAAGAGGCCTAGAGGCTGAAGCTAGGACACGATTAAGCTGAAATCCAGCTGAAGCTTGAACCGCAACCGAAGCCTAAGCCTCAGCCTACACCTAAGCCTCAGCCTACGCCTAAGCCTAACGAAAGCCGAAGCCTAGGCCTACGCCTAAACCTAAGCCTAAGCCAAGACTTAGGGGATAGCCTATAAACCTAAGCCCAAGCCTAAGCAGGTAGTCTCTGAAAAATCGATAAGCACGCCTTACCCGCCCATTTTATCGACATGGTACTGATGCGTGGCCGGAATTCATGGACACAGCAGTGAATGTATGGTGTGCAGAATGGGCTCCTCCTCCTCCCCTCCCCTCCCCTCCCCCTACAGCCGGTTGAATGACATTCGGTCATTGCAGAAAGGGAGGGCAGTGAGGCCCAGCCACAGCCACAGCCACCCCCGACCAAGCCGTTGATGAGGTTTAATTAAAGGGGGAGGAAAAAGGGTCCGGCTGCGGCGATGAGGACCGAATCGAGGAATAGAACCCTGGCATTGAAACTGGAATCGAAGTCGGTGACGGAAAGAATTTACCATTAATGCGTTTATGATCTGAGCCCACGCTTAAGCCTAAGTCTAAGCATAAGCCTCGGCCCAATCCAGAGCCAAGCGAAGCCCAAACGAAGCCGAAGCCCAAATGAAGCCTAAGCCTAAACGAAGCTTGAGCCTAAGTCTATTCCCTAGCGAAGCCTAAACCTAAGTCTGAATCCAGTCATAGGCCGAAGCGAAGCTCAACCAAGCCTAAGCTACAACGTAGCCTAAGCTTAAACGAACCTAAGCTTAAATCTAACCGAGTTAGGCAAGCAAAGTCGGGCAAGCAGGCTAAGATTTTTGAGGAAAATTGGGAATTCTGCAGCGCAGATCAATGAGCAGAGATTGTTAGGAGAATTGGAAAACTGGTGGAGATTCTTTGGGAAAATTAGAAAAGCCGAGCAGACGACCCAGCAGAGACATTTAGCTCACAAAAAGGACCGGGGTAGTTAGCAGGGGGATGCTTAGGGGAAAATAGATAACAAGCTAGCAGCGATTTTTGGGAAACAGCCAGTCAGCCCCATTACCGTAGGTCAATCCCAGCGCCCCCAAGAAGGGCCCTAATTAAGCATATTGCCAGATGAGGGCAGGTGTGAACACCAAGGCACTCCTTAATTCCATAAATACAAGTACACCCGGATCCGGAGGACGATCAAAATTAGCAGTACGAGAGAATACGGCAGACCACGTGGGGCCCGGTGGGGAGGGGTCGTGCCCACTCAATTTGGGCCCTTTCCATTTGACTCTTCAATCTGATCACACACACCACATACACACAGACAGACTACGACCGCCTAGTGATCGGGGTCCTGGCCCTTTTGGGTCGTCAATTCAATTCCATAGGCCAGACGAGGGGATGAATTCCCCGGAATTCACCTGCCAGTTGCGGGCCTTTGAAAGGGCGGAATGATGGTTGGGGAGGCTGAAGCTTGAACCTTGCAATAAGCCTAGCCAAGCCTAAGCCGAAGCCTAGGGCTAAGCCTAAACCTAAGTAAGGGCCAACATTAAGCCTAAGCTAAAGCCTAAGCGTCAGCCTAAGCCTACGCTTAAGCCTATGATTAAGCCAAGGTCGAAGCCGAAGCCTAAGCAACCTAAGCCTAAGTCTAAGCCCATGCCGAGGCCTAAACCGAATCCTAAGCCTAAGCTAAGCCTTAGCGCAAGCGTAAGCCTAAGCCCGTGCCCGCCTCGCCTAAGCCTTAGCCTAAGCCAACGCCAAGATCCTAAGCCAAAATCCCCTGTTTTTGGAGGAGCTGTGAGGCCAGGATGAAGCCAGATTCCCAAGCTGCCAATAAATTCTCAAAAAGCAGCTTGTCGGAGTTCCTAAAATAGCAAGACTTTCTAGGTCTTTATGCCTTCCCGTCTCCTTTAATGGCTCGACGGGCTTGGATTTTAGTGGGCTTGGCGTAGACTTGGCTTAGGCTTTGGCTTGGCTTTGGCGTCGGTTTGACCTGGCTTCAGCTTCGGCTAGGTTTAGGCTTAGGCTTCGGTTTCATAACTTCAAAAATTACCTCAAACTCTGCTCAAGTAATTAGCCACACAGCAGAATTCGCGGCATAAAGTTGCCGATCCGTGGGGCTCCTTTTTACACCCGCCGAAAGTTCGGGGATTATCGTGGGGTGTGGGGTTTAGTGTGGGGCGGAGGCAGATCGCCGGAATATTGTCACGATTTCGAGGGTGGATTTCCAATATGGCCCGCTTTTCCGGGCCACACCACTCCCCGTTTACGCGCAAATCCCATGGGTTGACAAGGGCTGGGGCCCCAAATCCGCACCTTTTACCGTAACTGCAATATTTCTGGGGTGGGGCCCCGAAAAGGCGAGACAAAGAAGAGGCGCTACGCGCGGAGAGAGAGAGAGCGAAAGAGAAAAAGAGAGACAGCGAGAGAGAGAGAGAGACGGTTATTGTGGGTTTGGGGACTGATCCCCGGAATAAAGGGTCAGTTGCAGAAAAGTGAAAAAATAAAAAGTTGGGAAATGGTGCACGGCTTTCGGAAACAAGCAATTTTCGGGATTTATTTTTGTCTGGGTACTTTGGATTTTAGAAAACGTCATTGGAAAAGGGGCGAGGCGAGAGAGCGAGAGAGAGCAAGAGAGGGAGCGAGAGAGAGGGAGAGAGCAGAAGAAAAAAAAGCTAAGCTTGCCGTTCAAAGGTGCCAAAAAGCAGCTTATTCCACCATCCATCGTTGAAAAAGCCACCCCTACAACAAAATTTCCGCCCAGCAGCCCATCGGCCCTTCGTGGGGTGGGCCCTTAATTGGGCCCCAGGGGCTGCAGCATCTCTCTCTCTCTCTCTCACTCTCTCACTCCCTCTCTATTTCTGGGGTGCCCATCTTTTGTATTCCATTTGACATTGCGGCATTGGCGGGGGGGACGAAATTGAGAGGGCCACAGGACCAGAAGGGGGCCCATGGACATGGGCCCCCCTTTCTCTCGATTCGGACATCAACCCCTACCCCAATCTGCTGCTAAATAATTCCACCCTGGTCCCTTTCGGGCGGTACAACATTGATCTGGGCTGGAGGATGCTGGAAATGGGTGGAAAGTACCTAAGCTTATGCCTAAGCCTGAGCCTAAGCCTAAGCCTTGGTCTAAGCCTAAGCCTAAGCTCAAGCCTAAGCTAAGCCTAAGTCAAAGCCAAGGCTAAGCTCAAGTCGAGCCGAAGTCACGCCCGAAACTCCCCCACCTCCCAGCTACCGTACCACCGAGATTGAGACGTCCTTCCTGGGCAAGTACACGCAGAGAGTGCAGAGAATCAGAGACCCAGACATCACCCCCCATTGCCCCAATGCCCCAGCGGCCAACATAAGGCCCAGTGGCCCGAATTGGGCCCTCTCGTGGGTGGGCCCCATCAGCATGTTAATGCCCGAAATGAGTCGGATGAGTCAATTAAACAGGGGGCGAAGGGGCCGTGGTCCTGGGGGGCCCATGCCCCTACGCGGCACTCCGGAAATTACGAGGTTTGACGGGGTGCAAAAAGTGCAGTGGTATAAAGATGAGTGAAATGTCGTCGAAGCGGATTTTTGGCCAAGCTATGGCAGCTTCAAATTTTTGCGCATTTTGAGTAGTAGTCCGGCTTGAAATTACCGTATTTTTCCATGCTTTTGAGAACGTTTTAAGGCCTTGACTTGGGCTTGGACTCAGCTCTGGCTCGCGTTCTAGCTTAAATTAAGATTTTTTGGTTTTTTAAGCGCAGAAGGAAGTTTAAGGTTTGGCGCCGTTTAGGTTCGACACAGGCGTACCTCCATCTCAGCTTAAGTTTCGACTTAAGTTAAGCTTAGCCTGATAGCAAGACTTACCGTAATCCTCCTTGATCAACTCAGAAGATACGGTAGAAAACCTCGAAAACCGGAAGCCGGTTTCCAAGTTGAAACCTCCGAATCGAATCGATGCCCTCTCGGGCGGGATTTGACCGTAAAATGCAATAAAGGTCACCCACAGCTTCATCCGCCCAAATCCCAATTTTGGGCCCGAATTTACAGCCCCGGCTGGCCGGCTAGCTGGCCAATATCTGTGTGTGTCTGTTTATGCCCATTTGGGATTGGATGCGCTTTCTCTCACTCTCTCTCTCTCTCTCTCTCTCTCTCTCTCTCTCTCTCGCTCTAGATCTTTCTGCCATGCCAGGTCCAAACGTAATAAAATTTTGGATCACCGACCCACATTGCCACCTTTGAGGAAAAATTCATTCCGACGTTATCTTTGAAGCTCCTGCAGATGTAAATATCTGATCGATAGTAAATGCTCAAATAGCGGCTCAAATGTCCGAAATTTTGCATGGTTTTGCATCTGCAAGAGCACCAAAAATAGTGCCGAAACAGGAGGTTTGATGCAAAATTTGGGAAGTCCTGGTGTAGTTGCTAAAATTTTTTTGAATCGGCAAAAACTGCCGAAACTGCCATTTGCCAATCGTGAACACCAAAAAATTTATTCCTTTGGAATTGTCTACGCGGGGCGACCAGATAGGGAGGGCGGATTTGGATTCGGGAACGACGTTTTGGAAACGCCAAAGTTCTGTGGAAGCGGAATGCAATGGAATACGGTCATACGGTAAATCGGGAATAGCACAGTAATAGCATAAAAATGGCTTGAAAATCGCCGAAACTACGGTGAGTTCAGCGCTATCTCTCTCCTTCTCTCTCGCTCTCTCGCTCTCTCTCTCTCTCTCTCTCGCTTGGGCAATTTTCTAGCGCAAAAATCGAACAAATCAAATTTGCATAATTGTGTCTAGCACTCGGTGCATAAAACGAAAAGATCAACGTCTAAAGCACGGAATAGACAAGGGTTAGGCTTAGGCTTAGGCTTAGCTTAGGCTTAGCGTAGACCTATCCATTAATGCGTCAAACGCTCTCTGGTGGGCGACTAGGTCGAGTATCAGGTTTTTGGGGTCAATACATCGCGCAATCGAATAAATGGGGTACGGTAGATGATCCACAAAATCGGGCTGGAGAACTAGATCGTGATTTCAAAAATTAAACATAGAAATAGCTATTAAAACATCAAAAAAATCGAAAAAGCTGTTCATGGGTATACGGTAGGATATGCAAATTGTGATCACAATACGGTAGAATTGACTATGTGTGTTGATGGGGTTGGATAAAGCTTCTTTGGGGATAAATGGCGTTGATCTCGGGTCCCGAAACGATCTGAAAATCACATTTGAAGGACTTTTTTGAGGGCAAAAATATAACCAAAATTGCATTTTTTTGCTTCCCGCTGACCTCCTAGCTGACGACGTCAAGACGACGACGCTTTTCTTCGAACTGTTCGTCGTCATCGTTTAGGGAGGGGGCGGGGCTAAAAGCATAGGAGTGGCCGACATTACGCGTGCTGATTAGGTATTTTTAAGCCTACGGGAAGGCGTAATTTTACTACCTGATCGATGGTGAACTATCGGCCCCGTCATTGTCCTCCTTCCGCTTCCGCTCGCGGCTTTTTGTGTAGTGGTAGCCGGCGTCTTTTACTACCTAAATAGAAAGCGGAAAAAGGAACGTTCCAACGTAGAATTTCAACGAAACCAGCAGATTTTCTTCGTGGAATTATTTTTCCGATTTCCCAGAGTCCCCCAAAATCCATAGTTCCCGAAAACGCGAGATCCCTTCCCCGTCACCCCGTTTCGCGTCGGAAAAAGGGCCCGACGACCGACGGATGGTGCTTTTTGCTTCTTCCCTCGCCCGCACCCCGTAGCCACGCGGAAAAAACCCCTAAGCCAATAAATGGTGCCACCGTGTACCCCTTGAGAAAGCGGGACGGCAACCGGGTCTCTCTCTCACTCTCTCTCTCTCTCTCTAGCTCTATCTCTTTTTTAGAGGGAGCATGACATGGCTTCGAACCTGTCTGGCAAGCGGAAACAGTTCATCCCGTCGCGTTAACAGCACCGGCGACAGCATACAGAGTTGAGCAGCAGCTTCGTTCACCGAGACCTCGTGGAGCGTCAAAATCTGAAAGACATCTTTGTTATTTCCTCAAGATATTTTTCCTCATCTTTGCTAGCATGCCATTCTATATTTTCCACTTCCGCAGGGATCTCAGCTCGCCTGCCCCCGATCCGACCTACCTTCTCCGGTTTCCGCTTCGCATCAAAGCGCCCGTAAATGGCCGAAAATTTGCGATAATCATCAACGCGAGGCGGGTTCCCCGTCATGACGTCGATGATTTCTCTAAAGATCTGATCTCTATCTCCGAGTCGATTAACATACTGGCTTATCCGCTTTTTATTCTGCACCAGCTTTGGCGCCAACTTGGGCAAGTTCTGGACGAGCTGAAGATGATATGAACAGATTATAATTTTTTCCAAACCGCTGTCGCACATTGGAGAAGACGACGGACCTGAGCTTCAGAAAGGGTTGGCGTTTCGGTTTGAGGGCCATCTAAATAAGCTGTTGTGCAAGGTACCGATAGAGAGCAGAGAGAGAGAGAGAGAGAGAGAGAGAGAGAGAGAGAGAGAGAGAGAGAGAGAGAGAGAGAGAGAGAGAGAGAGAGAGAGAAGAGAGAGAGAGAGAGAGAGAGAGAGAGAGAGAGAGAGAGCGATAGAGAGGGGGCGAGAAAGCGCGTGTGAGAGAGAGAGGATGAGATAGAGATAGATCTGGCTACCCACTCGGATCAAAATCTCCTAGCGCAACGTAGTCGTCCGTCGAGCTGATGTGTGGACTGCTTGAGGAGGAGGGGATTCCGCTCTGAAGTATGACGTTGAGTGCCGTAATCACTACGCTTTTGTGCTAATGAGGTTTTAAAGACGGCGTACCGCTGTAATTTGTAATTAGGACAGTCCTAAGCCTCAGCCAAAGCCCAAGCCCAAGCTTAGGGTTAAGCCTAAGCTTGGGCCTAAACTAACCCTAAGCCTAAAAAGCTTACCTTCGTGATCCTCATACTATTCGGGTCTTTGCTATTTGCAGTGGTAATGTTGTGCTCGTTGAACTTGGTGGTGACGCTCTGTTGTTGTTGCTGCTGTTGGGCCACCGCCGAGGCCACTGGATTACGGTAGTTAGGTCATTTTTTAGGGTACACCCATAAAATATAAGCCCCGAAAAATCCAAAAACTCACTTAAGGTCTGCAAATAATCTCCGGATAATACATTGGCCGTGGCCCCAATGGCGCTGATCGGGTTCGTGAAGTCGATGGCGGCTAGAAACGGTTAGGTTACGGTAACTGGGGCAAGTTTAGGACTCACTGATTGGAACAGGGGTGGGAATTGGTGTCTTGGTCGTGCTGGTGGCCGCTGAACTCGTTGAGAACGCCGGGATAGTCTCGGTCGAGAAGAGGGAGGGCGACGGACTTTGCTGGAGGGCTGCCCCGAGTGTCACTGCTAAAATGGAATACATTTTAGATAGTTTTAGTTTTAGTTTTATTGTTTTTTATTCTTTTATTTTTTCTAAAAATGTTTATTTACAAGTTTTTAGTTTATTGATTGATTAGTTTTTAACACACCTCCCGGCAACAAGAAGTCAATCGGATTGCCGCCAGCCGGAAAATTCGGCATTGGCGGGGCGCCAATTAGCGGGATGGCGGCCAGGTTGAAGGCGGCCGGGTCTTTCGAGAAATCCTGAAAAATTCCTGGAGCTCGAAAACGTAGGTTACGGTAGACTAGACATTTTTCAGGCTTCAAAATGGTAATAGTGAGGGAGCGCGAGAAAGGGAGAGAGAGGGAGAGAGAGTGAGAGAGCGAGAGTGAGAGAGACAGCGTGAGAGAGGGAGGGAGAAAAATAGAATGAGAGATAGATTTTTCCTTTATCTTTCCTTAGATCTTTACATCTTTATTCTGATTTCCCCAGATTCAGCTAGCTATATTCCTTCCCCAACTTCCGAACTTTCCCGAAAGAAACCAGTCAGCCCCCCCCAGTCGTCGATCTCTCCGAATAGTATTCCCAGGCAGGGAAAAGGGGAGGCTAAAAGAAGAGACAGGGCGGAATGGTTAGAAAAAGTCTCGAAACTGGCCGGGAGAAGGGGCAGAATGGATTCTTTGTGCTCCAGGAAATCTAGAAAAAGTGGATCGTTTTGGGGGAAGGAACGGCTTCTGTAGCTCCTTCTCTCTCTCCCTCTCTTTCTCTCTCTCTCTAGCTCTCTCTCTCTCTCTCTCTCTCTCTCTGTCTTTCTCTCTCCTAGTTTGTTTGCTTTAGATGATGCGTTTTAAGCTCCCAAAATTGAGCAAGCTAGCAGAGATTCGTTGCGGAACTTCTACTTTTCTATTTCGTAGTCCCTTTAATCCGACCGTCCCGTCCGGGACGACGTGTTCGATGACAAATTGCAGGCGCCCCGAGCGGAGTGCCTCGGAAAAAGAGGTGCAAAAAGAATGGAGACGGATAGAGACGCCGGGCACACCGTAAAAAGGAGTCTATGGAATGGCGAGAGAGAGAGAGAGAGAGAGAGAGAGAGAGAGCGAGAGCGAAAGAGAGTTTGGGAGAGAGAGAACCTGATATTTTTGTATTCATCTACCGAAACACAGCTAGGGAAACTTTGAAGGGGTGGTGTCAGGGGCCGCTCGAAAAAATGCGAGAGAGAGAGAGAGAGAGAGAGAGAGACAGAGAGGGAGAGGGAGAGAAAGAGCGAGAAAGACAAAACCAGGGAGATGAATCTCCACCTACATTCAACGTCCTCTGAAGTCGTCTGACGTGTAGCGGCTTTGATAGCATCCCGACCAACGACATGATCTCCAGAAATTCCGACTCGTCACACTGCATAATCTGATTGATGTCATCGCCACCTGTAATTAAGGATTTTATGACCTGAGGAGCTCGAAAATAAGCCGAAATCGACTTGGTGCTCTGTGCGCCTCTCTCCCTCTCCCTCTCCCTCTCTCTCGCTCTCTCTCTCTCTCTCTCTCTCTCTCTCTCTTCGTGTATCTAAATAACAAAAATACCTTGCGATATAAAGATATCGTAATACTGGACGAGGTTGGCCTTCTGAAGTACGGCAAGGAGCTGCCATTCCGAGAGCGACGTCGGAATTGGGGATTTTGTGGTGATCGGCGTTGTTCTGGAAAACTTGCCTTGAGTATTTTGCAGAAATTTTTGTATGTTGCAATCACGCTTTCTCTCTCTCTCTCTCTCTCTCTCTCTCTCTCTCTCTGTCTCTCTCTCTCTCTCTCTAACCGACCTCGTCGCCGTCGTCGACACGCAAGAAGATGTGGTGCTCGGCACCGTGGATGGCGATGGGGTATTCCCGGAGTCGGACATGTTTACTAAAATCTGCCCCATCTACCGTAATCCATCCACTCACCAAGATTTAGGGATTTGATCCCGGCACAAAATAGATATAGTCAAAGGGGATACTGTAGGTGCTGGCCCCGCCGTGCTATTTGATAGCCGGCCTTTCCGGGGGGCCCCACGTCGGGCGCTGGGCGCTGAAAAAGAGGGTTACGTGGTTAGGTCGGGCAAGTGAAGAAAGAAGACAATTAGAGAGCTCATTGGGGATTTAAATTCAGGGTGACAGGAAGGTAAATGAGGTACTACTGTAGTTGTGGCAACATTTAGTGATCCGAAAGGAAAAGGGAAAATTGGCTTTAAAAGGATGGTGACATCAAGGAAAGGGAGAAAAATGCCTTCCAGGTTCCTTTAACTTCATAAACTTGAATTAAAGGCTGGGTAAATCTTTTGCTGGATCTTTCCAGCCAGCATGATAGAGCGAGAGAGAGAGAGAGAGAGAGAGAGAGAGAGAGAGTGTTGTGTGAGAGATAGAGAGAGAGCGTGAGAGAGAGCGAGATAAAGCGAGAGTGAGAGAGTGAGAGAGAGTGAGAGAGAAAGAGAGCTAGAGAGATCCAGCGCGAGACAGGGAGCGAGTTAGCATGAGAGAGAGCGAGAGAGCATGAGAGTCAGCAGAAGAGCGCCTGAGCGCCACTGTAAAGGAGCAAGAGCGGTCGCGAGATGTAGCGAGAGAGAGAGAGAGAGAGAGAGAGAGAGAGAGAGAGAGAGAGACTGCTTGACAACAACAGATTGCGGAAGAAATCTGGAGCTCCAGCGAGAGAGCATGAGCTTTCGCTAGATATAGCGAGTCAGGGAGCAAGAGCGAGATAGAGCGCGAGCTATCTAAAACCAGAGTGAGAAAGCGTAGAAAAAAAAAGATGAAGCCCATTTCTTTGCCCCTAATCTAGCCGCTGCCCGCCGGGCAATTGCCGCGCTTTTTTCGCGCTTCGCCCGGGGCCCCCGACGAGAATGGGTTCTCCCCGAAGAATGTTGCCTTTTCGATGGGAAGGGACGCCGTTCCCACATCTCCAGGGGAACGCCTCGGGACCCAGATTAGGCGCCAAGGGGGCTAATCTTTTGCTAGAAAAAATGGAGAACAGCATGAAAATGTTGCGATTGGCAATTGGGGAACACCTGCAATTTGGGGAGAATTGGGGCCCTGAAAGGCCAAATGACCGTTGGGTACGGCGAGAGAGACAGAGAGAGGGGGGAAAGAGAGAGAGAGAGAACGAGAGAGAGAGAGAGAACGAGAGAGAGAGAGAGGGAGGGAGGGAGACACACAGCGAGTGAGAGGTAGAGAAAGAGATTTAGAGAGCGAGTGAGAGAAAGTAAAAAAAATCTCGGCTTAGAAACTAGTCTAGCCTAACTTCAGCAAAGCCCGCTTCAAATCAAGCCAAACCTAAGCACAAGTTAAGCTTTGCCTAAGCCTAAGCCTAAGCCTAAGCTTATGCCAAGCCTAAGCCAAGCCTAAGCCAAATCAAGACTAACCAAGCACAGGATTGGGCTCGCTTCCCAGTTCTTTTAAAGGCACCTGCAAGTTACACTAATGGCTTCGGGTTCTTATGGATACAGCAAGCCGCGAAACGCAACGCGCTCGCTGATTGAGCGCTATCTTGGGGTTCGAATGCGTTCGCGATGAGCACGATCCATAAAACTACCTAACCTATCCCTTTAAAATAAAGCCGTATTCGTGTCTAGGAAGAACTCAGTCACATTTCTTCGGCTCTGCTGATTTTCCATGGTCCCCCAGCGATTAGAGAGGTCCGCAAAATCCCCACAGATCCGATATAAAAAGGGCTGGATGTAAAAATGTTGCGATGAGGGGGAGAGGCCCGATTTCCGGCCCTGAGGGCCCATCCCAGGGGCTCAAAAAAAGGTAATCTGCGGTGGCAGAGAGAGAGAGAAAGAGAGAGAGAGAGAGAGATTTTCTGGGTCCCAGTGCGAATTAGTGGGGCGCTTATAAGGGGAAATCGGTGGGAAATTGTTGCGTTGAGAAGGAGATAGAGACTGGTAAAAAGTCTGGGGTTACGGTAGGTGGGAAAACGAGAGTTTGACTGTTGTCATAACCTGAATGTTGCGCATTTTCACCTTGAGCGAGAGAGCGAGCCGGCGACAAAGAAAGACAGAGACAGAGACGGAAAGGGAGAGAGCGAGAGAGAGAGAGGGAGCGAGAGAGAGGAAGCGCAAGAGCGAGAGAATTATACAAGAATTATAAGGGCTTTTTGTTCGACTCTTTAAATCGTGTTTTTCCAGAAGTTCCGGAGCGAGCAAGAGCGAGAGAAAAGGTGAAAGACGAATACAGCCAGAAAACGATAGACAAACCCCCAGAATCGTGTGACAAAAAAATCAAACGGGCGGAAAGCGTTTTCCAGCCGGGCAAGCCGGGTGCCTGCCACAGCAAAAACCGTTCACACGTTCCACTAGGGGGGAAAGGGCAGAATTTAGAAAAAGGGGGCTTGAGGAAAAGAAGAAGATACGGCCGGGAGATCATATCGAATAGAAGGTAGAGAGAGAGAGAGAGAGAGAGAGAGAGAGAGAGAGAGTGAGTGAGAGAGCGAGCGGGGAGAGAAGGATTGAAAATATATATGGTATCGAAAAAGGGAGATGGCCAGGTGATATAGAAAATGGTAGGGATGGACGGACGGGCGAGAGAGCAAGAGAGGGAACCGGAGAGAGATAAATATAGAGAGAGGGAGAGCAAGGGTGAATGAGGGAGAGCGAGAAAGAGAGAGAACTAGAGAGAAAACAAGAGAGCTAGATAGAGGAAGAAAGACAGCGTGAAGAGGGATTGCGAACACGAAAAGAATATTTTTATGCAAATTAGGGGTTTTACAGAGAGTGGCAAGCATCATACGAGAGAATTACAACGATAAAGCGATAAAAGGGAAGAATAGGCCGTGTAAGCGAGAGAGAACAAGGAAGCGAGAGATAGCGAGCGATAGATAGAGAGAGGTAGAGATAGAGAGGGAACGAGAGAGAGTGAGAGAACGAGAGAAAGGGAGAGATAGTTACTCTTTTATTAAACCATGCACATTTTTAAGAATTCCGTAGCACTACGGAACGTCGAGCGTGGATGGGGGGATGGTGGTGGTAGAGGGTTGTTGGATGGGAACGGAGAGGGGGTAGGGGGAACGGACGGACGGCGGAAAAAGTGGCCGGGCCGGAACGGGGGACGGCGAGAGTGTGTAGAGAGCGTAGAGGGGCAGAGGGGAAGAAGGGGCCGAAAAACGGGCGCAGAATAGGGCGGCAGGCCGGGGCCCCCAGTAGAGCCGGCAAAAAATGGACCCGGGCGACTGGGTGGAGCAGAGCGGGCGGACGGGGGGAAGGCGGCAAAAAACTACTGGAGACTCCGGGGGGAACGGGGTGTTTGGTGGAATGGAATGGAAAAAGGGGGAAGGGATGGGTGATTGAACTGCCGGGATCCGAGATTCGGAAGGTTTTAAGAAGGTTGCAATGTGAATGGGAAGGTGTATGTCAAAGCGAGTTGGATAGAAATAGGTGTCGCGATCCCTTTAAAAGCCGGAGTGTAGGCGGCGGGGGGTAGTGCGGGAGAGAGAGCGTGAGAAAGACAGTGTGAGAGAAAGAGCGAGAGAGAGAGATAGAGAGAATGATAGAGAGAGAGAACGAGAGAAAGGGAGGGAGAGAGATCGAAAGCTGTAGTTGGAGAGCGAGCGTATCGAAAGCGAGAATTCGGGAGAGAGAGTGGGAGAGAGAGATAAAGAGAGAAAGAGAGAGAGATAGATAGAGAGGTGGATAGTCAGAAAGAGCTGCATACGAAAGCGCGAGAGAGATAGGGCGAAGTAGACGATCTCATGACCTGTCACGCTCCCTTTAAAGTGGATAAGAATTCAGGAATTTAGGCTCCTTAGCTTAAGTTTAATTCCGGAGATAGCTCTAGGGCCTTTTTAGGTATCTTCAGCAATTTACTCGTTTCTTTAACGCTTTTAAAGCCTTTAAAGGGGCAGTGACACCTGGATCATGCTAATAAATCTTTTTTGAAGGCTTCCAATAGCCAAAATTGAAAGAGTTAGTGACAGCATAATGCCAAAAAAAAGTTTAAAAATCCAGATAAAATAAAACGCGACAAACTCCAAGTTGACCCGGCTTCGGTCTCGCCGCCCAAGATTAATAGGCAAAAACTTGTCGGCACCGTCCTGTGACCCGAGCCATCGGCAAAAAATGGACTGCGGCAGGCTTGATCACTCTCTCTCTCTCTCTCTCTCTCTCTCTCTCTCTCTCTCTCTCTCTCTCTTTGTCTCTCTCTCTCACTCTCTATCTCCCTCTCGCCCCAGCCGTCGCGTTCAGGCCCAAAAAAGCCGCAGCACAGCCTGGGAGGGTGTAGAGAGGAATGGGATGGAAAAAGAGGAGGAGGAAGAGAGGCATACATAAATATATACTTGTAAAAAGTGGCCGCGAGGAGGGGAGGAGGAGCTGAGGGAAAGAGGGGAGCAAGACCGGTCCCCTCGGTCTGAACGCTTTTTTGGACTCGTTGAAGCTCCCGTCGGCCAGGAGGAGGCTGGAGAGACGTTATTATAAGCTTGAGGCTGCGGTTGGACGGATTTAAAGGGACTTGGAAGGGTTGGATCTATGAAAAACTATGTGATTTCAGCTGTCACGGTGCATTTAAAGGTTTTTAAAGGAATGGGAAAGGCATTTAATGCGGGCGTAAGAATTACAAAGAGAGATAGAGAGAGAGACAGAGAGAGCCAGAGAGAGCGAGAGAGAGCGAGAGAGAGCGAGAGAGATATAGCTGGTGCGATTTTACCGTATATGCTTCCCCTTTTTGGAATCCACGCCCCGTACCCGCTTCCGGTTACCGGAACTCTCCGACCACCCCGGCCCGGTTCCGGCTACCCGGCCGCCCCGGCGGCTTGAACCAACCCGACGGAGCAGGGTAGGTCGGGATCGATGAAAGGCCCATAAAAACGGGGCACAGAGAAGGAGAAGAACAAACAAACCGAACGGGGGAACGGCCATCGGGGGATGGCTACGGCGGGCTGCTGAAGACGAACCGTTTTAGTAAAAGCATCATGTCTAAATCGCACTGCATGTACCGGAACTTAAGCCTAGTCTAAGCCTAAGCCTAAGCCTAAACCTAAACCTAAGCTTAAGCCTTAGCCCAAACGTGCGATTCTATGAGAACGCCGGCGCTTGACCGAATCCTGGACCTGTCACGCTCCCTTTAAAACGAATTTACAATTCCTAGAACATTTTCTGCAGAAATCAGGAAGCGGAAAGAGATTTGTCACCCTACATATGGTTTTGGAGCCCCCCCCCCCCCATTTTCTCGAGTCCCCTTCCCGAGGCCAAAGAGCGGATTAGGTTTGATTCGGAGGCAAAAGTAGGGTAAAGGAAGTGCTGATTCACACTTGAGAGGAGCGAGAGAGAGATTGAGAGAGAGAGAGAAAGGGAGAAAGAGAGAGAAGCTATAGATGATGTGGATGATGTCTCTCTGTGTGTATTGCCCACCTCTCCTCCCCCTCCCCCCTGGGCCCCGCGGGAGGACCCCAAAAAAGGCGAGCCGCAAAAAATTGGGATGTCGCTTCTCTCGCCCTCTTTCTTTTTCACCTCTAATCTCTAGTCTCTGAAAAAGGAACGCCCGGGGCCAAAGCCGCGGCGTTCGCGAAGCTTCCACCTTTTTTAGGCGCCGGAGGGGGTTTTGAAGGTGGACAAGGTCAATTTAAAGGGAGCGGAACAGTGAGCTTAGGCTCAGCGCAAGCCTAAGCCTAAGCCTAAAATAAGCCCAACGCTAAGCCGAAGACTAGGCCTAAGCCTAAGTTGAGGCCGAAGCGTAAGGCAAGCCTAAGCCAGGCCTAAAATCTATATTTCCTTTCCGCTCCGTTGAACACCAAAAAACAGCTGCGTGGACAAACTACAAAAACCCGGGCGGTCAACCACTTTTTCAGAGCCGAAAAAAATCTCCAAAAAACAGCGCGAGATGAGCGATGGGGGAATGCGCACAGTTTTTTGGAGCTCGCGGTTTTTGCCGCCGGTGGGGGTCGAACCAGGGGGTACCGACTCGAGGAGAGAGAGAGAGAGTGAGAGAGAGCGAGAGAGAGGACCCTTCTGCAAAAGGGCCACTTTTTTGGCGTCCACGGCGGCCCCTCCCCGGGGCGCGGGGGACACTTTTTAGCGTGGCACCCCGGCGCTGCCCCTTCTTCTAGCCGGACACCCGGAGGAGGCCAACCAACACACACTGGATAGCCTCGGGGTATGACGGGGGGTTGAGCGGCAATGCTTATTCCGGGATTGTGGCCAAAATATCGACATTTACAATCTCGAGGTCCAAAATGCCGACAGATCAAAGTCCCGACAGCCCAGGCACAACGTCCCGACAGGCAAATATAGCAGCAACGAAAACCCCACATCCGAGACCCAGGCAAGGCAAAATCCCGACACACAAACCCCGGACAGGCAAATCCTGACAGGCTGGAATCTCGGAAGCCGTAATACCGACATCCCGAATACCGACAGCCCCGACAGGCAAAATGCCGACATCGAAATCTTCAGAATCGAAATACCTACTAGGGCCAATCCCGACATCCCGAATCCCGACAGTCCTGACAGTCCAAAATCTCGACCGGCAAAATGCCAAAAAGGCAAAATGCCGACATAGAAATCTTCAGAATCGAAATACCGACAAGCGCAAAACCCGATAGGTAAAAAAACGCGACCAGTCAAAGTCCGGTGCCAGTACTGCCGAATACAGGTAACTCGAAACCAAGTGATTGATGGCACAGCACGTGTACCTGCCACAAACTGCAACCGTATCCTAGGGGGGTTGCAAGATCGGCAGCTTCAAATGCCACTCAAAAATCGACTAGTAGAAAAAAACGGTTGCCCAAATCAGCGATTTTCAGCTGATCGGCGTGTGACCCCCCGCGGGGTGACAGTCAAGTTTTTTTTGGAAATTTTGATAAGTATGAAATGACGCTCGGGTGATGAAAGCGGCATCCCTAAGCCCTAGCAAATCCTAATAAGCTTAGATAAATAAGCCGAAACTCTTAAGCTTAAGCCTACGCCTAAGTTTAAGCCTATGCCGAAGCCTAACAAGGAGACTTTTTTGAGTGTCGTCAGGACTTTGGCAAGGGAGCAAGCCTATCTGGTGCAGAATTTTACGCTGATTCCGAATATGGTAACCGTTTTTGCGGAATACCCATTTCTCGAAAGTTATGAACGATTTAAACCTCAAAACAGCACAAAATCGGCTACTTCCGATAATCATAAAAAGCTTCGGAATAGATTCTTCTTGGTACCATCTTCTCCGAAATCATTGAAAAGGTAGAAAAACTTGATAAATCGGGAGGCCCCTAATTTTACAAAATTTTCAAAATTCCAACATTTTTGAGTTAAGTAGCTTATTTTAAACAGAATTTTTTTCTGAAAAGATGCACTATCAAGTTTTGTCTAAAACCTATTCCGAAGCCTTTTATGACTATCGAAAGTAGCCGATTTTGGGCTGTTTTGAGGTTTAAATCGTTCATAACTTTCGAGAAATGGCGATACCGCAAAAACGGTTACCATATTCGGAATCAGCGTAAATTTCTGCACAGGGTAGGCTTGGTCCCATGCCAAAGTCCCGACGACACTCAAAAAAAAGCCTAAGCCTAAGCCTTTTAAAATGACAAAAAAATATGTTTCAGCCGTTTAATTACGTAACCCAATTAATACCCCGCTAATAAATGCCGTCAGTTTATAAGTAATATAGATTATTTTAATAATCAAACTAAACTTTAATTATTTAAATAAATATGTACATTTAAAGTATATAACCCTGCCAGAAACGAGGTGAAAGAAATGTTGTGTGTGTCGACCCGACGGCCCTACTGCTGATATCAGCAACCCCAGCAAGAGTTTTTGTAAATGGCAAAAACTCGGCGCCCGGGCGACCCGCCCAAATCACCTTGCCCGAGCTGAAAAAAACTTTTCATCGATTTTTGTGTATTTAACCAACAATCTAAATAATTATAAAATATTTATACAAACCAAAATCAAAAAATTCGACCCGAAATGCCATCAATCAAATTTTTTTACAACATTTTAATTATTCTTTGTGGCCGCTTGGACGTAGAGGGGCAGCGGATCAACGCTGGACGCTCTAAATAGGCAAATTTGAAGGGGTTTGAGCGAGCTAAATAATTTTAAAATTTCAAAAAATTAAATTTTGTTAAATTTTTGAAGCAAATTGCAGCCAAAAATCACAATTTAAATCTTCAAAAATCGGCCTTAAACTTACTTTTCCGATTCGAACACAATTTTTCCCTCGGCCAGCGCGCCGGCATCGAGCGGAACCTGAAAATTTGCATTTTAAAGGGATTGAAAAGATTGCGGAAAAAATGGATTTGCGGTCCCTTTGAAATATCAAAATTTTCTCTATTTTTTTTACATTAGCACCACGAACTTTCCATCTTAAAGGGGCTGTGAAGTCAGAATCTATGGACCTTTCACATCCCAGTCCCCTTAAAACCTAAAAATTTGCATTTTGCATTTTCTTGGCTTTGGATTTTGGACTTTCAAATACCGTTAAAAATTTTTGTGGCTTTGCCGTCTCTTAAAAAGCCAAAAAAGACAAATCCAAGTGCTTACCTCGCTGATCGGGATCTCGGCGGGAAGGAGGAGCTCCTTGTTTGGGGCCTAGACAGATTAGCATAAGTGTATGGCTCACAAAAACCTACCGTAGGCCGTGGCACGAGGAGATTTTCGATGTTCTTCAGGATTTCCTCATTTTCCACGCTCAATTGTTGGATGGTTTTGCTGGGGATCGGGACGGATTTGGCGAGTACGTGATGCTCCGATTCGTCGATGCGGACCTGGAAGTATGGTTGAGCTGGTTTTAAAGGCCCCCTAAAGGCCAATCGATAGGCGTGAACTGGCTAGTTCACCCAAGCCAATTTCGAAGCCCAGTCCTATGCCTAAGCCTAAACCAGAGCCAAAGCTAAGCTAAGCCTAAGCCCGAGACCAAGCTAAGCCTAAACCTAAGCCAAGCCTACGCTAAGCCTAGGCTAGGCCTAAGGAGCTAAGCATAAGCTAAGCCTAAGTTAATCCTAAGCCAAGTCTTAGCTAAGCCCAATCTAAGCCTAAGCTAAGCCAAAATCACAAAATTATGCTGCAAAAACAAACCACATCAGCCCAGGGTTTCCCTATCTCCGCAGTCCTCGTCACGGGCGCGATTTTCGGGCGAAATTCGGTTTTGCCGAGGGCATACGGCTGGGCGTGTACGCTGCGCGCCTATCGACGGGGTGTTATTAATCTTCTGGGGCATGTGGTGCGTACCAGGTTCTGCGAAAACTCGGAGTCGGGCTGTCGGAGGATGGTTTCGCCGATGATGCTGTCGATTTCTGATGCCGTTAGGTCTCCGGAAATGGTTTCCGGCTTGAGGGTGACTGGAAGGAATCGATTATTAATGAGTTTCTTAGGATTGCTTCTCTCTCTCTCTCTTTCTCTCTCTCTCAATCTCTTTCTCTATCCCTCTCTCACCTGTCGCATCAAAATCCCGGGCATCAAACTTGATGGGCAACTCAGTGGTGGTAGTCCTGGTGCTGATGATGTCAAGCTGGTGCTCAGAGTTTCTCTCGACCCCGGTGACCATATCTCCAGGGCGCACTAATGGTAAGTCCTCAATGCGCGTGATTTTTGCGGCCTTGGCAACCGGGCGGCGCTTGTTGAGCCGACGAAGCTTGTCGGCGGCCAGCTTCTTCTTGTGGAGTTTGGTCTAAAACTAGGTAGTGGTCATAGCCTAAGCCTCTAAGCCTTAGTCTAAGACGAAGCTTAAGCTTAAGCCTAAGCCGAAGCCTAAGCCTAAGCACAAGCTTAAGCTGCTTCGAAGCTAACTAAGCCGCTGCTCGTACCTTCCTCTTCAGCCTGAAATCCGTATTCGCTGGCTTCTTCCCCTTCCTCATCTTCTTCAGCCTCCTCCGGATTGCTCGGACCGGCTGAGCGGTAGTTGTACTTGTCGGCACCGCAATTTCTTGATCGTGATCCTGGCGAGCGGCATTTGGGGCTAAATATGTTTTGTTGTCAACTCGTCTAAATTGAGAATTTTCAGATTTGATGAGGTCGAAACTGTAATTTATTGTTCATCCCACTAAACCTACTCACCACAACCTTGTCCGCCTGCTCATCCGTTCCAGCCTGGATAATCTGAGGCCCGTTTTTCACCGGTTGAATCACTTCCGGATCAGCTTCCTTCAACATATCGTCATCAGCGTTCTCGCGAGAGCTCTTACGATGCTCCTAAATTACTTTTGAAATCAGTAAAACTTTGATTTTGGGCAGCTTCGCCCTTGAAAACGCTAACTACTTGATTGTGTAACCTAAGTTAAGCCGAAGCCTGCGCCGAAGCTTACCCTGACGAGCTGCTCCAGAACCGGCTGCACCTCATCATCCCAAGTGGTTTCGTTGTAGACGGCTTTGTAGCGGCTAAAAATGGAGGATTAGTAAAAATAACGCGCTCTGTCTCGCTCTCGTTCTCTCTCTCTCTCTCTCTCTCTCCCTCCCGGCTCTCTGTCGATATAGCCTCAGCATGACCATAATAAATAAATTGTTGCGCTTTTAGAGAAAGATATAAGCGGCCAGAGACGGCAATAGAACGATAGAAAGAGAGAGAGAGAGAGAGAGAGAGAGAGAGAGAGAAAGAGCGAGAGAGCGAGAGAGAGTGAGCGAGAAACAGTGAGATGCAATGAGCAAGAGAAATTGAGTCCGCGATAGAGATAGGAAACATTTACCTCCAATTGCCACAAAATTAAAGTACCAACAAAAACAAACTACAAATCACCAAAACTCACTCATAAGCCTTGATCCTCTTCGCATCAACGATTTCTGTAAAAACCAAAAATAAAGCCAGAATCCACAGTAGTCGACCCATTTTTTAGCGTGTGTTGATGATGGTTTCAAGGAAATGAGCCGAAGCAGGGATAGAGGACAGCTGGCTGCAGAGGCGGAATTGCCATCGAGCCGATTGCTCCGGGTGAAAACTTGAATCTTCTCATCGCCTCTCTTAGCCCCCGGGCTAAAAGATGCCCTAAAGATTGCGTAACGCGCGGGGGCGGACTGTGGAGGGGATATCATCCTGGCAGAGGAGCTTTCTGCCAGCTGCATCTACCTCTGTCTCTGTCTCTCTCTCTCTCTCTCTCTCTCTCTCTCTCTCTCTCTTTCGCTTTCCTTTCCCTGGAGGGGAATTAAACGAGCTGAGCGCAACGGATCCCCCACCGAGAACTTGCAAGAACCATTGAGCACCAGCTTCACGCTGATCCGCTCGAGGATTACGTGCTTTTGGACGGGTTGATCACCTGTGAATTGAGGGGCAGGTGAAATGGCAACTCTGGGAGCCTAAGCCAAGGTAAGCCTAAAGCTAAGCCTACGCCAAGCTCAAACAAATAAGTTAAACTAACGAGTAAAACAGTATCCTAAAAGTCAAGCTTAAGAGAAAAATTAAGATCAACACTAAGCTAAGCCGAAGCTGGGCCTAAGCTCAATCCTAACTTAAGCCTGACCTAAGCCTAACAAGGAGTGCCCTTTTAGTGTCATCGGCAAAACGTTTCACGACCTAGCTCATTCGATAGAGAATTGAATTCTGAACAAGCTCCCGTTGTTCGTTTTTGCGGAATGGCTGTCTCAGATTTTATAAAATTAAAAAAACTAAAAACAGCATTTTTGGACCTCGATGTTCGCGCCAGCCCCAGACGCGCCCCCGGGGGAAGAGCCGCCCTGACCTCTCCCCACCACCATTAAGCGTGGCGCAGTAGCTAACACCGCTGCCCACCGAGCTTTTTTTGCGATTCAGGCAAAAGTTCGAAACTCACATCAACAATTCTTTTTGCTTTTTGAATAAGGTTACGCTTGGAACCCCTCGTGGCCGTTTCATGTGCATTTTTGAGAAAAGCCGGCTTGCACCAACTAGATTCTTAATTAGCGCATGTTTTTCAAAAACATAGGCTTTCTCACAAAGGATTGTTCGATTGTCTCTGCTTCAAATAAAACGGATTTTGACCTATGAACCCAGCGCAGGCAAAATCCAAAAAGCAAAAAGAATTGTTGCCGTGGGTTTCGAACTTTTGCCTGAATCGCAAAAAAAGTTCGGTGGGCATCGGTGTTAGCCACTGCGCCACGCTTACTGGTGGTGGGGAGAGGTCAGAGCGGCTGTTCCCCCGGGGGCGGGTCCGGGGCTGGCGCGAACATCGAGGTCCAAAAATGCTGTTTTTAGTTTTTTAATTTTATAAAATCGGAGACAGCCATTCCGCAAAAACGAACAACGGGAGCTTGTTCAGAATTCAATTCTCTATCGAATGAGCTAGGTCGTGAAGGGTTTTGCCGATGACACTAAGGGCACTCCTTGTAAGCTAAGTCAAAGCTTTAGACTAAACCTAAGCGCAAGCTAAGCTAAGCGAAACCTAAGCCTAAGCCTAAGCCCAAACCTAAGCCTAAGTCTAAAGCCCAAGCCTAAGCTTAAGCCTACGCGTATGTTTGGGACAGGATTTGCCAAATTTCACGCCGTAACACATTGACTAGCACCCGGTCTGCCGGACCGCGTATAGCTCCGGTTTTCTACGACTTCTACTATCACCATCCCTTTAAAATCAAACTCAAATCCGTCTTAGGACCAGTTTTCCGTTTCGAACCTTCTTACGATCTTCGCTCCCGGAAGCCAGGTGTTGCTTCTTGGGGGCGAGGGGCGGAAGGCGGGGCCAATTTCGGCTTTCGGATTGGGGCCGTTTTTGGAGAGAGAGAGAGAGAGAGAGAGAGAGAAGAGAAAGAGAGGCGAGAAATAGAAATCGAAAGGGCTACGGTGGTTCGAGTGGGAGTCACAGCAGAGTAGGATAATTCCGCTCAATCCTCTATTCATCCCCGGCTACAGGTGAGGGATCTAGGTCGCGTCTTCCCCCATTTATAGACATCCCAAACTCTACTTTCTCAGTTCATTTCCTATTTTCTGTACTCAGCTGCCGTATCTTTTACTTCCCTAACTTCTGTTGTACTACAAAATGCATACTATTTTTCTGATTGCCGTTTTCGGAGTTGGTGCATTAATGGCGAGGAGGTAATTTTGTTGCTTTGGGTTTTTCGCTTAGCAATCCAGAGTTATGTTTCGTAAAAATTCGTTAATTCTCGGTTTAAAGAGATCTCCCTCTCTCTCGCTCTCTCGCTCGCTCTTTCTCTCTCTCGGTCTCTTTCCTTACCAAAATTCATGACTTCACTGTCCCTTTAGGGTTTAGGGCCGTTGGCGAATTTTGTGTTCTCATATTTTTATACTTTTCTCGATTTCCAGCCACTCTCGCCCTACGAATTCCCAGTTCGCGGATTTTGAAACCACCACCATATCCGAGGACAGCATTGTAAGTCTTGAGAATCAGGTGTATGATGCAGTGTTTAAGGAACAACCCGATCTGACCGATCAGGAGAGCGAACTTGAGGTGTCGGACCATGGAAGAGTGAAATATGTGCTTGGGGCTACGTACAAGTAAGCGAGAGAAAGAGAGAGAGCTAGTGATAGAGAGAGACAGAGATATAGAGATACTGCGAGACAGAGAGAGGGGAGAGAGAGAGCACGAGAGGGGAGAGAGGGAGAGAGAAAGAGAGCGAAACAGATAGGCAGAGCGTGAGAGGGAGAGAAAGAGAGATCGTAATATAGCAAGAGATAATTCAATGTTTTTTCAAGCGCTAAAGCTGAAGTTTTTCTGAAATTAGCAATCAAATTTTATCGCCTTTCAGAGGACATGGTAAAAACGTGCAGAACATCATCGCCAAGACGAGAAGCTTCGATGAGGTATGCTAATTTTTCTAATTCTTCAAAATTAAAATTTTCAGCCGATCCGGCCCCTCCAGCCTCCGCACGCGGCCACCCCGACGATTCGGAGCGTATTTTAATTTTTTGTTCGTTATTATTTTTGCATCTGCTGTATCTAAGGTTTATTAATAAATAATACCGGTTATTTGCAGAAAAATAAAATTAAATATCTCAAAATTCGAAAAAATCCTTAAATTCTTATTGCGAGCTCACCAAATTTTTCTTAGAAAATCAAATAATCTCTTAGTACCAATTATTTGCCATTTCCAGCTCAACCTTGTAAATTCTTTCGTCCTAAAATCATCTTTATCCAATACAAAAAGATCACCGGAGACCCGTCGTGATTTGCATAAAATGTGTGTAAACGTTCGAAAAAATCAAAAATGGTGCCATAATGGGGTGGGAGGGGCTCTGTAAAGCACTAGGGTACACGTAAAATTCCTTAAAAATAATCCAAAAATTAAACATTCAAATGCGAGCAAAATTGGCATTATTCCAAGTGGAGGACGGGGCCAATTGTATTGGGCAAATTTTCGGGAAAATTTGAAAACACAGAAAAGAAAAGAAATTGGCACTGGAATATTCAAATCGCTGAGTTGGGAGGGGGAGAATTGGGCAGATTAATGGGGGCGGGGTTTAAAGGAGCGTGGAAGGCAAAAATTTACTGAATCTAAGCCTAAGCCTACGCAAGCCTGCGCCTAAGCCCAAGCCTAAGCCTAAGCCTGAGCCTACGCCCGGGCCTAGTCCTAAGCCTAAGCCTAAGTCTAGCCCGAAGCCTAAGCCTAAGCCGAAGCCAGTATTTTGCCTTCAACACCCCTTTAAAGCCCGAAACATCACAAGTTTGGGCTTATCGTAAGCTGAGAGGGGTTTTTGCGGGGAAAAGCTCATCTTGATGTAATAAAATAAGGTACAATCAACGGAGCTTCACAAGTACGTGTCTGTACAGCTTTCACGGCCGTTGACCAGGGCTGTCACTTCCGTGTTGACCACCTCGGAGCGGCTGCAGCGTCGGACTGATTGGGGAATTACCTGGAAAGAGGTGGTTCAGCGAGAGAGCGATAGAGAGAGAGAGCAAGAGAGAGAGCAAGAGAGAGAGCAAGAGAGAAAGAGTGAGAGAGAGTGAGAGCGAGAGAGTGAGCAAGAGGCATGAGAGGCTCCTCACCTTTGTCCCATTCGGCGCCAACGAGTCTCGTTTCTGCGGGTTTACCAGCGTATTCTGGCGTGTTGTCAGATTGGACATGATTCTGGAGAATATAACTATAGTATGCAGTCGCAGTGGGTCGTTCGAAAGACGTCTACAACGGATTTAAAGCTCAGAGGTTAGAAAATCGTAAAAATCGGAAACCGTCAAGAAAAGCTTATGGCTTCCGGAATCTACCGTATTTTTTATAAAAATCAATTTTTTATTAGTTCCGTCGATGTTTGTATAATGTAATGCAGCCAGATTAAAGCTAAGTTACACTACGAACCTATCGACGTTTGGTAGAATCGTGAGTAGAGTCTGTCGGTAGCGTGAGCAGGTGCAAACGTAGACCAGGAAGGCCACGTAGCAGTTGACGAGGCTGAAAAACGACTTAAGATGGCAGAGAGAGAGAGAGAGAGAGAGAGAGAGAGGAGAGAGAGAGTGAGAGAAAATAAGGCCAAATCCTGACCTCAACAAATCCAGAACATCAGCCAATGGCGCGTAGACGTGACGATGGAATTCCTGGGTGTACATTGCTAAAAGTCCAGGATATTGTAATGTATACTGTTCAAAAACGTACCACTCAAAATGGCAATAACGCCTTGCGGTAACTCGGTAAAGAGGAAGACGCTGACCATCAAGAGGAGCATGTATGTGGTTTGATCGCCTGAAATTAAAATTTAATAGGATTATAATTATTTCGTCAGATCAAAGAGAGAGAGAGAGACCGAGAGCGAGAGAGAGCGAGAGAAAGAAAGGGAGAAGCTACCTCTCTTCCTTTGCTTCTCGTCCTCCTTCACGTGGAGGATCAGCTTCCGCTTCATCCTGTTGACGCGCATCTGGTGGATCAAGCCGACGGTCAGCCAGAAGAGCAAAAAGCAAGGGATCGCCTGGAAATTGAAATTATGGGCTTAGTAAGCTTAGCTCAGACTTAGCGTAGGCCTAAAAAGCTACCTTCATGAAAATGCCAGTTATCCACAGGTTGGCCTTCATCAACACGCAGCCGTTATCGAGCATCATGTTCGAGAAACCGATTCTGGAAAACTCCGTATTTCTGTGATTATGTCTATCTCTCTCTCTTTCTCTCTCCCTCGCTCTCTCTCTCTCTCTCTCGCTCTTTTCAAAAAACATAGCTGAATACTCACTGATACAAGTAGTGCTTCTTATCATTCTCATCCAAGTAATAGTAGCTTGGGAGGATTTGGTGGTTGAGAAAAGTCGGTATGCTCAGCATCGCCACCCAGACGGCCAGCAAGATGCAGCCGATGCTGAAAAAATGTAGGTAATTTTCATTTCTAAGCCAAAACCTATGCCTATGCCCAAGCCTAAGCCTAAGTCTAGGCACTCACCAAGCTCGTTGCGTCCTCATCCATCCGCTCCCCGGATTGATCATCACCCGCCACCGGATGAATGCCATCAGCACGACCAGGTAGAGGGTGATGGCGTGGCAGGCGATGGAGAGGGTTACGTGGAGCTGCAAATTGAGCTAGATAACGAGAGAGAGCGAGAGAGAAATAGAGAGAGAGAGAGAGAGAGAGAGAGAGAGAGAGAGGGGAGAGAGAGATATACAGCTAATCCTAACTTACCACGAGGATCCCCGTCCAAATATAAGAGTAGCCATAGCGGTGCTCAAAGATTTCGAAGCGAGTGTTGTAGATCTGAAATTTGGAGTTTTTTGAAACGCGAAGCCTAGGCTTTTGCCTAAACCCGGGCCTCGGCCTATAGGGCAAGCAACTTACCAGGTAGCTGACCATCGTGCTGATGTCGGAGCACGCGATTCCGATCAACACCGTGTGCACAGATGTGGATCGTAGCCGGGGTCTAAATTTTTGGGTATTAGAAGCAAGGAGAGAGAGAGAGAGCCAGCGCGAGAGAGCGAGAAATATAAAGAGAAACTTACTGCCTGAGCACCCAAATGTGAACCGAGTTGAAGAGCAGGCCGACGATGCACAAAATGACGGCTAGGTATCGGTGGATGGGCTTGTAGAAACTGAAATATACGATTTAAAGGAGCGCAAAGCCAAATTCCGCAAAGAATCAGTGTTAGTTCACTTAGAAGTATCATTTCGGCAATATCATGGTGTAGAGAGGTAATCAACGAGAAACATTAAGTTAAAAATGACAATGTTAGGACCACAGTAACCCCCAAAACCAACTCACTTCTTAAATTCGACCGTAATATTCAAAATCGACGACGTCAACGGGTCGTCGAGGTCGAACAGCGGCGGCCCGTCGCTGCAGTTCATGGCCGGCTGAAAAATCCACATCAAAAAAGCGTTAGATTTGGAATTTCTGGCCAGAATGTGGTGAGAACTTCAAACAAAGCAAGGTAGCGCTTTTTAAAACACCGTAAATAGTAGTGAGCGTAATTTTGCAGAAGCGTAAATGCTCTGAAAAAGAATCTTGAATGATCAATGCGTGTTCTGAATGTTATTCCCAGCTCTAGACGCCGAAAAGGTGGATTTCCGATCCATTAGAATTTTTCAAAACATGCCTCCCTCGGGGGGGAAGCAGTAGTCCGCCCGACGTAAATACGTAAAAAGTCCCGAAATTGGCGAGTACCCGTTGAACTCGTGAATACTAATGACGGGGTAAAAGTTAGTTTTGGGGGCCAATGATCGTCGGATTACCATAAAACATTTTGAGATTAAAAGCAGAAAAAGTAACTTATAAACCCACTGCCAAAAGTCTGGCGTCGGATTAGGCTTAGGCTTAAGCTTAGGATTAGGCTCAGGCTTAGGCGTAGTCTTAGACGTAGACTTGGCCGTACTTTTGGCACCCGGAAAAGTTACAGTAACTCGGTAAAAAAGTTAAAATACCACTTTCTAAATTTTCTAAGTAAACTTTCAGCTAGAGATAGAGCGAGAGAGGTAGGGAGAGAGAGATAGAGCGAGATTGAGAGAGAGAGATAGAGAGAGGGAGGGAGAGAGAGATAGAGAGAGAGCGCGAGAGATCCGCTTCGAATTTAGCGATACAGTTTTCTACACCCGGAACATAAAGTATGTTCAAAGATGTATGGATAATTATTGAGAATTATTGATAATGGTAGGGCTCTCAAAAAAACTCGCTTGATATCAGCTTCTCCTGGAACCGGAAACTGGCTATTAGAATACCTGAAGATCAGCTACAAAATTGCACTATGTCCCTCTCCTCACTCTCTCTCGCTCTCTCTCTCTCTCTCTCTCTCTCTCTCTCTCTCTCTCTTTCTCTCTCTCGCTCTCTCATCCGCCCTCAACTCCAGAATTTTTCATTTCATTGCTACCTGCTCCCCGAAGTGTCTGCAAGCCTACAAAAATCCCCTATTTATCATGCAGAACACTCAACTTTAGCCAGACCAGACTGACGGTCAAAGCTGCAAATCCCCACGTAATGCCCTGATTTCGGCACCAAAAACTCGTCAAAACGTTTTGTGCAAAATTGGGGGTTTCCAGGTGGGTGGGCGACATTAAATTTGGGTTTTACAGAGCAGGAAAATGACGAATTTTGTGTTCGAAAAATCGGGAGGTCGGAAGATCAAGGCTAAAGTTTAGCACATTTCGGAAAAAATAGAGTTGACGAGTCGAGAGCGAGAGAGAGAAGGCGAGAGAGAGAGAGAGCAAGAGAGAAAGAAAGGGAGAGAGACAGAGAGAGAGAGAGAGAGAGAGAGAGAGAGAGAGAGAGAGAGAGAGAGAGAGAGAGAGAGCAAGGGAGGCAGAGTGAGAGAGACGCTGCAAAATCGACGTTCGAGAATTCTATAAAACTCGCTAAAAACTCGCAATGAAAAGCTGAGTGTTTTGAGACGGGGGCGATCGAGTGGGTGAGTAGCCAAAACAAACGATCAGCCGGAGGGGCGACCCCATAAATTCGGGCCGATCTGAGGACCGGCTGAGAAGAGGAGTCGAACGGAAGGAGGAATGGGGTGGAGCCACAGCCAGCTGTGGTGTAATAGGGAAACAATCGGAAAAAAGTAATGTTCCGGATGGCAACAAAGGGCAATTAGGGTTAGGTCCCAAACCAAACTCGGCCTAGGCCTAAGCTTAAGCTTAAGCTTAAGCCTTAGCATAAGCCTAAGCCTAAACCTAAGCTCTAAGCCGAAGCTTAGCCCAACCAAGCCAACGGAACGTTTCTAGGCCACTCTAAAATTTCTCGAAAGCTGCCAGTCATATCTGCAACATTTGTTATGCGCCATTTGCCGTCATGTCTGGTGCCGGACAAATTGAAATGTCTGGCGAGAGAGGGAGATAGAGAGAGAGAAGCGAGAGTGAGAGAGAGCCAATGAGAGAGTCGCTTACAAATTCCGAAATATGTCCCCGAACGATAAAGATATGGCCGTAAACTTTTTTGAGGTGGAATGGGGGTGCTGGGCCTGCAAGATGGACCCAAGGCACGCGATGCAGCTCTGGAGCAGCCATCCCGCCTACCTTGAATTCTTGGATCTAACGCTCAGCGCTATTCAAAGTTCGGAAAATCAGCAGATGAACTCGAAAAATGATAAATGCAAAGTGAGAAAATGAAAGAACGGAGAGAGAGAGAGAGAGAGAGAGAGAGAGCAATAAACCTTTTCCGCATCTTTCATAGCAAAGCTTATAGATCTCGAATGAAAATCCGGTTGCTTCTTAAGCTTGGTCCCTCGTTATTTTCGTTTTTCCCGCAATTCACCTGCCCAGGGGAGGTACGGTAGAATGGCTGTAATTTAAGGGAAATCCCAAAAACACCTGTTCTATTTTCCTGTTGGGCCAGGGTTGACGCCACTCGACATTTGGAATAAGGTTTTGTGGGAGCGTGAGCTCAAGCTTATCACGTCAAAGAAACGTCACTTTCAAAAACGGCGGGCCGGTTTAGGCCTATCATTAGTGTGGGTTTAATTTAGGGAAAATCTGGAATGAAATAGCGATGCTAAACCAAGTGAAGGCTGGCCAACACAAAACTTCCTTTTAAAGGGTCTGATAAGGCTAGAATTTAGCCAATTTTTCAATAGGGTGTCACTGAGTACATGCCACAACATTCATTCGGTTTTTGTTTTATTCAGACCCGTGACGGGTCAAAGGTGTAACTCTCCTCTCTCTCTCTCTCTCTCTCTCTCTCTCTCTCTCTACGCTCTCTCTCACATCACAGATGCAAGACTACAAAAAAAATTTTCACTTCCGTTCTCCACACGGAACTTTTGCTCCCATTCCCTAAATTGAGAAAGTAAATAAATCGGGGCTCTGGCCGCTAAAGGAGGGCCCAGAGCCCAAGGCTTGGCCCTAAAGGGCAATGTTTAGAAAAGGGGCCAAAGCCAATCTTGGCCTGGGGATGGAGTGTGGGGGTTTAGGGGAAGTGGGGGAGGAGGCAGAAGCAGAAGCCGTGAAGCCCACGAAAAAATGGCCGAATATATTAACTGGGTGGAGGGGGGAGAAGCTGGGCTAAATACCGGAAGCTAGCGGAATTGGGAGGAAATGGTGGTTTAAAGGGGATGGAAAGTTGGAAATGGGAATTTCCTCACCTTCGTGAAAACACTAGCTGTCACTCTCCCTTTAAAGCTTTGAAAGGGACTGCGAAGGCATTAAATTTGTGGGAAAAAAAAATTGAAAAACTGATTTCCAACTGTCACGCCTCCTTTAAAGGAAAATTCAGCTTTTCAAGGGTAAAATTTTTATTTTGAGTTTTTGCTTGCCTTCTCTCG